>CM054181.1:118674359-118974359 GCA_028829895.1 Sinotaia quadrata
GAAGTTATTGGAAATTGCTAGAATTGTTGTTCTGCATGAGGGAGCTAATACAGTGGAACACCAGATGGCTTCGAGGATAGTGGCTAGTCAGTGTTCTACAACGTGAAACAGGTACGGTTCAATCCTTAAACTTGATTTGATCCGTTTTATGAACAGTGACAGTCTGCAATGTGCGTGTGTGTGTTTTTTATCAATTATTTTTGTTTGGGGTGTGCTAACGGCAGCTGATGTGAAAATGGCTGCCAGCAGCATCACGTGCTATGTTGTATACTGGACATTTCGATGCGCCCTCAGGCGTTGGCATCATTCCAAAGACAAAATCACAAGACAGTTGCATTCAGTACTCATATGTTCTCGGTGCCACAAAGGAAGCAGCAGCCATTATTGGAAATTAATGCTGTGTCTATGTTTTCACAAGTTGTGACCATCTTCCACAGAAGCACACCAGTATGAAAAAAAATTACTTATAATTTAGTCACTACTGCAAAAGTAGGCAACTTTTTATGTGTGTGTGTGTCTATGTGTGTGTATGTGTGTGTGTATTTGTGTGTGTGTATTTGTGTGTGTGTATTTGTGTGTGTGTGTGTGTGTGTGTGTGAGCGTGCATGCAATGCTGGACTTCATAGACTCATACACACTCTCTATGCACTCTTATACAATCCCCATTCACATATGCAATGTGCCATCTGCGCTTAAAAATGATAACTTTGACAATGTTGGTGACCCAAATGCTATTAGGTTTTCAATGGTCAGCTGGAGAGAGAGAGAGAGAGAGAGAGAGAGAGAGAGAGAGAGAGAGAGAGAGAGAGAGAGAGAGAGAGAGAGAGAGAGAGAGAGTTATCATTATTTCTCTGTCCCTTTCTTGTCTTGAATTTTACCGTTTTGTTTTGACCTTGGTTATTTTTCAATGGTTTTGACTGCAGGAACTACAATGAAGTGAAAGATTCGTATTATAAAACTTTTATAGATTATAAGCTAATGGTAGAGAAAAAGGTAAATTGAGTTGTATATATTTAGTTTGTGGATTTTGATTTTTGTCTACAGCATGACAATTCTGGCTTTGACATCAAGAACCCAAACAAATACTGGATCATGTCAGGCAAGAATTTTCTGGTCATGCATGAGCAAGAATGCCAAATAGCACGTCTAGTCAAGGTGATCAGTGTAAGAAATCCATTAGAGTGTCCAAGCCTCCGTGTGAGAAAAAGCTAACTACACGGCAGCGCCAAGGGTGGTAACTACACCGCAGACCAAGGGTGGTAACTACACCGCAGGCCAAGGGTGGTAACTACACCGCAGACCAAGGGTGGTAACTACACCGCAGGCCATGGGTGGTAACTACACCGTATGGCAAAGGGTGGTAACTACACCGTAGGCCAAGGGTGGTAACTAAACCGCAGGCCAAGGGTGGATATTTTGATCAAGGAGGAACCAGAACAGTGAAAGATAAAAACTGTCAACCTGGCATAATCACTTTAAGAGACAGGGAAACCCGACCCAGCCACCTGCGCACTCAGCAACAAACCAATGCAAGCCAGCAGCATACCCGTGCAACCAGAAGCAAACCCGTGCCAGCCTCAAGCAGACCCATGCCAGCCAGCAACAAATCCATGCCGCCCAGCAAGACATTACGCCAAATTCGTCGTGACGTCAAACAACCTTGAAATTAGACTGATTTGAAATCTGCGTTTTATGACTATAAACAAGATAAAAAGAAAGAATGAATGTATGAAAATAAGAAGAATGAAGAAGGAAAACAATGTGAGAACTACAACAAGAGGTAAATATTTAGAACGAAATTAAAAGGAAAGACAACAGAGGAGGTATAAGTGAACAAATAAAGAAAACTGAAACAAAACATAAAACACTGGCAAGAAATCAGTCACGTTTTAATACAGTTTCATTTAGTCTATATCTTTATTTATGACGTTCAGCTTATCTTTCTAAACATTGTTTTGAGAAAAAAATTCATGACTGCAATCTGATTCAATAGCCTTGATATTTGATCATTGACCTGCGCCGAAATAAGTGTGGCTGTTCACACACACACACACACACACACACACGCGCGCGCGCGCGCGCACGCACGCACGCATATGCACACATACACACACTCCGCGCACAAAACCCACAACCATCACCACCACCATAATCAAATAAACAATCACACAGAAAGAGAGCGAGTATACATGTTTAGGATTACCATTATTACAATTAATTATTTTTCTTCCCACTTGACATTAACAAACCAACTAAAAATAGTTGTCAGTTGTAATCAGATCACGTGTGAGGTTCAAGCTAGACCCGTATTACGTTCCAATAATTTCCTCAATCCGAGAATGAAGGACCACGTTTCCATGGTGATAGTTGTCCATCTACATTCTGTCCAGCTAGTTGTCGAGCGCACTCTAATTTTTGTTGAAATGAAAAACTAAAAATAAATTGGTGTACATTGTCGGCCATCTTAAAAATTTTAAAAAGACTCGGTTGCATGCATTAGGTCATTAGTAGCGGTATTTAATCGTGTGATCATAAGCCCTTTCCATTGTCTCTATTTTGATAAGGGCGATAAGTTAGAGTACATGTGAGGGACCCTTGTCTTATGGCTGTTAGAAGAATGAATGTTCGCTATTGCAGCTAAATCTGGTGGCCAATAAATATCTACAAATGTGCAGGAAGCAGCAACAGTCAACAGTTGAAAAGCGGACTTGATGTGGACGTTATCACGTCGATCAAGAAGATCTAATCAGCTTTCGTTCTTCAGTTGTCTTCTCGAAAGATGTGTGTCAGTAGGACGACGTCAATCGTGACGATCAGTGCACTGCATACAGATCAGGGTCAAGGTGTTTAATACAGTTCAGGGTCAAGGTGTTTAATACAGTTCAGGGTCAAGGTGTTTAACACAGTTTTAGGGTCCTGGTGAACAGACATCGTGTCGCGGAGAACAACTCAGATTTCACGAGTGGTGGTAATATCATGCAGTGAAGATAACAAGCGTGAATCGATATCATTGTCTTTCCTGTGTTATCACCATGCTGGGTCAAACGAAAATATAGTCCTTTGAATTCACTTGCATATTATACCGCGTTATCAATAAAGAGAGGCGTATGAAAGCCGTAAACTTCATAATCCAATTCCAATTCATACTTAAAATATTGAAAATGTTTATGGAAGTACCAAAAAAATTCCAATGGATGGTCACTATAAATTCATTAGCAAGATATTAATTTAATTAATGAAAATGCTGTGTGCTGTAATGTTTTATATATATATATATATTTGGTTGGTTTATGACAATAGTATATTCTGGTAGCAAAATGTGCACTTAGAATTATATCGAATTATATCGCTAAGTTACTTAGTTTTTGAATTATTGGCATTCAAAGTGTGTGCTTGTTTCCCCTTGAGTCAAAGAAAATGGCAACTTTTGAAGAAAATCAGCATTTTGGTATACCTACGAAAGCATCGTCTGCTACAGAAAATAATAAGCCCCCCCCCCCCCTTCTTTGAACGCAAGAACGATAACTCTAGTCAATTGCAAATGTCGTTGCCCTGTAACCGTTTATTTTATATGTTTATTTGTTGTGTATCAGCAAGGGTGGGGTGGTGGTGGTTGTGGTTTCGAGCTCTTGAGATGTCTTGTGATAAGAAACGGAGAGGTTGTAGGCGCAAGAAGAGGACATTTTGCGGCAATAGGTATGGAAGAAAGCAGAAGAAAGATGTGGAGTTAGAATGTGAAGAAATCGCTGGAGAAAATGAAAATGAAGAAGACATTATAGAGCTTCCTTCCACTTCTCAGAAGACAAGTGCCACGCCCACTCGTTCTCTCATGAAAATCAGGAACTTGTATGACAGTATAGAAGAGTCTATTATTTCCGGTGATTCTAGTGATGATGATGGAGATATAGACATTTATAGATCATGATCTTCAGGCATACAAGTTAATTGACATAGATCTCTTTGCAGGTAATATGGCGTCAAAGTTTGTTTGCGGATTTTGTCACAGTCAAATAAGTTTGATTGAAACTAGCTAGTGAGTTTGCTTATTCACTGTGTTAAAAGGCACTGTAATGGGAGAGAAGCCATTCCCAACAAGTGCACAGATTTCAGCAGGAAATGTAAACTCTAAACAAGGGACACTGGTGTGACTGTGCAAAACGTGAAGCTGATCCCTTGAAAAATAGTGATGAGTTGGTTAGGATAGAACTTGATACCCCTCGCCAGGAAGTACTAGTACCTTAGTTACATAGTATTTGCACAGATTTAATAATAAGTATTAATTATAGTTACAACAAACAACTATAAATGACTCAAGTATAAATTGAAATTAATTTTTTTCTTGTAGTTTGCCATGTTCAAAAATGAAACAAACATAAAACATTGGCAAGAAATCAGTCACGTTTTAATACAGTTTCATTTAGTCTATATCTTTATTTATAGTTTATAGTTTTTTATTTATAGTTTTGAGAAAAAAAAACCTCATGACTGCAATCTGATTCAATAGCTTTGACATTTGGTCATTGACATGCACCGAATTAAGTATGGCTTAATTCACACACACACACACACACACACACACACACACACACACACACACACACACACACACACACACACACACACACACTCACACACACATAAACACACACACACACTCACACACACACACACTCACGCACGCACGCACGCACGCACGCACATGCACAAACCACCATCATCAGCAGCACCACCAAATAAACAAACATGCACACAGAAAGAGTGCGAGTATATATGTTTAGGATTACCATTATTGCAATTAATTATTTTTCTTCCCACTTGACATTAACAAACCAACTAAAAATAGTTGTCAGTTGTAATCAGATCACGCGTGAGGTTCAAGCTAGACCCGTATTACGTTCCAGTAATTTCCTCAATCCGAGAATGAAGGACCACGTTTCCATGGTGATAGAGGTCAATCTACATTCTGTCCAGCTAGTTGTTGAGCGCACTCTAATTTTTGTTGAAATGAAAAAGTAAAATTAACTTGTTGTACATTGTCGGCCATCTTAAAACTTTTAAATAGACCCGTTTGCATGCATACTTCTCGTTGTGGTAGTCTATTAAAATAATCTGGATACAAACGCCATCTTTAGACACCATTTCTGAACACACAAATGATCGCTAAGAGAATGCTATCTGAACACATCTTTAATGATCGCTAAGTGAATGCTATCTGAACACACCCTTTAAAGATCGCCAAGTGAATGCTATCTGAACACACCCTTAAATGATCGCTAAGTGAATGCTATCTGAACACAACCCTAAATAATCGCTAAATGAATGCTATCTGAACACACCCTTAAATGATAGCTAAGTGAATGCTATCCACAGCCTAAAAATAAAAGTTGATGCAGTATTGAGATATCTATTTTCTCTATTATTACGCTCCTCGTGTGCCAGAGGAAAAAAAATATATTATAGATAGTACATACTTTGATTCATTCCCCCGGCATATAAAGAATGCTTAGTAAAACACGTATAAAATAATCAATATATAAAGCCAGACATTTATTCTGAATAACTTTTTATTATACATCTATCTACTGTTACAAAAAGGTTCAAACGACTTTACGAGGTATACACGTGCGTATTACAAGATATTTCCATGGCGTTCACATGTTTTTTACAACGTATTTACAAGGCGCCTACTCTTTTTACATCAAGATATTTACGTGTTCACATGGAATTCAAATGTGTTTCACTTTCTACAAATTGAAAAAAATGCTCACAACTGCACAACACTAAGAATAAATATTTGACCTTGAGCTGATACTAACAAATTCTCAACTATACTACTCTAAAACAATTAACAATGCGACTGTAAAAAAGATCATAGAGAAGTGTTTAACAATTAACAATGCAACCTGTGACGCTAACAAACACAAATACACTTTCGATTAACATAGCTAATAGGATACATCACGGTAAGTGCTTAAGGATAAAATAAGGGAGGTAAATCGGTGATTAGACGCTATAAGGCGAAGTAAATTTCGATTTGTAAATGAAGCAATACATTAAATATATTAGAATTAAGTTCCACTGACTGGAGGTGAAAATCAGATATGTCCTGAAGTTCGCTAGTCAGGATACAACTGTGACATAGGCGTCAATGACTTCAACATTTTGTGACGTTGTGCAGCTTTTGATGCTCTGAACAAGGTGTCAGTTCCGTGCAGTCGATCTAAGAACATCATGGCTCCATAGTTTGTGTTAGATCTTTAAAAGAAGCAAATTAGTCCATTAAAAAAGTAATAATAGTGATCTCAACAATACAAATCAGCTTATAAAATAACTCAGCAGGCAGTAAGTGCACAAATTCATCTCGCAACAATCCCAGCAACAACATTGCAACATTTAATGTCAAAGTTGAAATACGTTACCAAAACTGTAATATCTAGCAACTAAATTCTAACACAAAGCAATAAGATTGTATTATCTAAAAAAAATATTGTACACCTAATATCAAATTGTAACATAAAAGCAAGAATATAGTACTGGTAAAAAAAAATTATGTTACACAACATCAAGATTGTAACACTTAGAAATTGTAACTGAAAGAAGTAAAATTATATCTTTAGCAACTAAAATATATCATACGGAGCCAAGATTGTAACACCTATTATAAAACTGTAATATGTATGTGCACGATAGAATTTCTAGCAAAGATTATAACTCACAGTAACAATAATATTTTAACGAATACGCAAGAAGGTAACCTAAAATATGATAATGTACAGTACTGTGATTGTGTTTGTATGTGCTTTTGTTCTGTTCGTGCGTCTATGTGTGAATGTGTGTTTGTGGAGTTGACACTAATGGAAATGGCTGAAAACAAACAATTACAAAAAAGTTGTCAAAATCAGATGAAAGCTCTACTGAAAGACGGAAACTACAACTTACTTTAGGTGATGGAAGTCATGGAACTCGGGTGATTGCATAAAAGGGAAATGGTAACCAGAGTGGTTTACTATAACTCTGTAGAGGATAAAGACCACATACACCCACAAATGTGCCAGGTGCGTGCCCAAAATCAGTGGTCCTAAGAGCGCTGGGAACAGGTTACCCACAATGTACTCCACAGGATGAGTGTAAAAAACGGCTATGCAAAACGGTGAGGTCCACTCGTGGTGAAGTTTGTGTATATGTTTGTACAAGGCCGGGTGGTGAAATATTCTGCAGACAAAAAAGGCCACCACTATGAATGGTCACCATGTGTACAGGAAGAGAACAACGGGTACAGAATATAATAACAGATCGAAACGCACGTTAGTCGCATAATAATTATGCGAACTGAAAGATGACAAGAACAGGTAAATAATGATAAAACCAGGCATATAATGACAACACAAGACTTCTAATGGCAACACCAGGCATATACTGACAACACCAGGCATATAATGGCAAAACCAGACATTTAATGACAACACCATAGCAAGAATGATAAAAAGACCCAGAAAGATTACACCAGATGCAGTGTGATGCAATAATTACTCACTGTCATCACCAGATACAAAATGGTACACATACAACAATACCGTGGACAACATGGTACAGACAGATACAAGATAAGCCCAGACAGAAAGATTACAAATGTTTGTCACAAAGAGAGTGGGTGAATGTGTGTGTGTGTGTGTGTGTGTGTGTGTGTGTGTGTGTGTGTGCGTGCGTGTGTGTGTGTGTGTGTGTGTGTGGAATAATACAAAATTGAATTTTTAAGTAACAACTTAATGCAGTGAGTGACGTTAGATACAAGCACTTAATGCAGAGAGGGGCTTTACATATGGCAACTTAAAATAGTGAGTGACTTTTATGTAAGTGTGACATATTTTCCCACCCCTTCCTTTCTTTGTTACTTGACTTAATATATTTCTATTTATAGAACTAAATAATTGCATTCAGTAAATGTAAAATATAGTCAAAAGGAGTCGTTGAGGAAAGAGACAGTTAATATATGTCCAGGTAAACTTCTACAGAAGAATTATTGTTGTTTCTCTACAGCCATTGGCAGAACTCCCTTTCACACCTTCCTTTAAACTGGACTGTCAGTGTGTTCTTTTCCAAGCCAGGGATGAAGGCATGAACTTATCCACAGATTAAGCCTTGATTCGGGTCATGTTGACATTTCATGAAACACACTTTGAACTTTCCTGACTGTGATGTTCATTATTCGTGTTGTCTGACCATCAGATTATTGAAGTAACATTGTTAATGAATATTGTTTCCTCTACGAGTAGGGGGGACAGTTAGAGGTAATTTTTGGGAGCACTATTATAAACAATTACTAAGAGAGCCTTTTGTGCGTTTCTATATGTCTTCATTGTATGTCGTTATTGTATTTGATCAATGTTGAATTGCTGTGTAGTGTTTAGTTAATTATATTGTTAATAAATTATATTTCTTTGCTTATCAAACCCCCCGCCAAGCCTCATCTTTTAACTGGGTTAAAAGGTCAGGAGTAGTTGGGGGGGGGGGACTTAATAATTAATAAGATGGGTGTAGATCTATGGAGATGGTGTCCGTTGCTCTATAGGACGTTTGCCAGGTGAGAGCTTTAATTTCATCTCAATAATTCCCAAAAGTGTACTGTTGGTACGCGGCACGCTAACGGACTTTAGTAGTGCATGACATAAGTAAATGATAAAATATAGCAAGTGATTTGTTATTCTATTTAAAATTATAACTCTGGGAGTCTTGGAGTAAGAGGCGGTGACAATTTTGAGGCCCAAGTCCCCCCCCAAAAAAAAAAAAAATTACACTATGTTCTAACTTTATATAATCTGTTAAATGGAAAGACAATCTATTTTGAGGAAAGATAACTTGTTTGATGGAAAAATAAATTCTATTTTGAGGAAAGATAACTTGTTTTGATGGAAAAATAAATTCTATATTGAGGAAAGATAACTTGTTTTGATGGAAAAATAAATTCTATTTTGAGGAAAGATAACTTGTTTTGATGGAAAAATAAATTCTATTTTGAGGAAAAATAACTTGTTTTGATGGAAAAATAAATTCTTTTAATAAAATGATAAATTCTTTTAATGAAGAAGTATTGTTTTAATGAAAAGAGAAATTGTTTGAATGGAAAGCTTATGTATTTTAATGGAAAGAAAAATTGTTGTAATATATTATAAATAAAACAGATTCATCCTTTCACAAAGTCTCGAAATCCGAAATTCGCTTCTTAATATATTACAACATTATACTGTGAACTAATGTCGGCAATAATAATAATTGAAACAGGTGCTATATCGCTACAACAGTACCTGAATAAAAGCAATAATCCCACATCAGGAAAGTTTACAGACATGCAATGAAAGGAAAGGAAGAACTTAACAGTAGACGTAATAAAACCTTACCTATAGACGTAATAAAAGCGTACCTATAAACTATTAAAATCCTATCTATTGGCTCAATTAGAACTTACTTGTGGACGTAATAAAAAATTATCTATTGACGTAATAAAAACTTCCTTGTGGACGTAGTGATATCTTTTCTATTGCTGTAATAAATACTTGCAGAAGTAATCAACTCTTTTCTATTGACGTAATTAAAATTTTCTTGTGGACGTAATAAAATCTTATCTTTTGACGTAATAAAAACTTACACTTGTTAAAGTAATAAATACTTATCTATTGACGTAATGAAAACTTACACTTGTGGAAGTAAGAAAAAAACTTATCTATTGACGTAATTAAAATTTACAATTGTGGAAGTAATAAAAACTTATATATTCACGTAATAAAAATCTTTACAGACATGAATTGACGTATTTCTCTGAAGGGAATAACTTACCTATGAAAGTATTAAAACTTACTTATAGTAATAAAAGCATACATTTGAAGTATTATAGTCATATTTCTTCATGCAATAAAAACTTACTTTTCGACATAATAAAATCTTATATATTTACATTAAAAAAATGAGTTACGTTTTAAAGACGTAAAATTTCAAATGAAAATAATAAATTTTATACGGTAGATACCAATAAAAGCTTAGAAATGGAAATAATAAAACCTTGCAAGCAGAGATAATAATACCATATATTTGGAAGTGGTACAAACTTACATAAGTAGTGAAAAAGTTTACTTAGTAGTTTAAACGTTAGGGTGGAAGTCGTAAAACATTACACGTTGATGTAGTATATCGATGGATTATCTTTTAAAATAGTAACATATGTACCTGTATAATGAAGTAAAATGTATTTGTGAAAGTAGATAAAACTTACAAGTGTAAGCAGATATCATGCCTGTGAAACTAGTAAAAACTTACAAGTGGAAGCAGATATCATACCTGTGAAACTAGTAAAAACTTACAAGTGGAAGCAGATATCATACCTGTGAAACTAGTAAAAACTTACAAGTGGAAGCAGATATCCTACATGTGAAACTAGTAAAAACTTACAATTACATGATTTCTTAGAGTAAAATGTTAAAAAATAACTTTCAAAAAGAAAGTTAAACAAAACAAAAAGATCAGTGAACGCAATAGTAACATAACTGTGGAAGTAGTATAAAATCTTTGAAAAGTAGTAAAATCATACCTGTGGGTATAGTAAAATGCTGCTTCACCTAAGAAAGGACTCGCAACTACGACCACCGGGATTCTGTATAAGGGAGGTAATTCACTGGGAGCAAATTGACATCCCCGCCACTTCATAAGGTAATACAGACCCGCAAAAACTAGAAGGTTAACGACTGTTAAGTTGGCGAAGGCTACCAGCGCGGTTCTCAGAAAGTCTCTTACTGCCAGCTAAAAGTTAATAAAAACACAATGTCAATCATTGCCAGCTAAAAGTTAATAAAAACACAATGTCAATCATTGCCAGCTAAAAGTTAATAAAAACACAATGTCAATCATTGCCAGCTAAAAGTTAATAAAAACACAATGCCATTCATTTCCAGTTAGAAGTTACTAAAAACACAAAGTCAATCATTGCCAGCTAAAAGTTAATAAAAACACAAAGTCAATCATTGCCAGCTAAAAGTTAATAAAAACACAAAGACATTCATTACCAGCTAAAAGTTAATAAAAACACAATGCCATTCATTTCCAATTAGAAGTTAATAAAAACACAAAGTCAATCATTGCCAGCTAAAAGTTAATAAAAGCACTGTATCAATCATTGCCAGCTAAAAGTTAATAAAAACACAATGTCAATCATTGCCAGCTAAAAGTTAATAAAAACACAATGCCATTCATTTCCTGTTAGAAGTTAATAAAAACACAAAGTCAATTATTGCCAGCGAAAAGTTAATAAAAACACAAAGTCAATCATTGCCAGCTAAATGTTAATAAAAACACAATTTCAAACGGAGTGGTTTTGCCTCTTGAAGATCTTTGTAAATAATCAAAGATAGGCATACATACTGAAGTATTTTTGTCTCTTGAAGATGTTTGTAAATAATCAAAGATAGGCGTACATACTGGAGAGTTTTTGTTCCGCTGGACCTTGTAGCGTAGGAGAAAGGCCGGCTTGCCCGTCAAGTCCAGAAATATAAAAAAGGCGCAGAAAGTCCAGAACACAATGTTCATGAAGACTGTTGTACCTGCAAAGATAAAAATAAAAACCAGTAATGCAATAATGTAACTTTTGAGTCTTTAAACAGATTCATTTTGAAGTAAACACTTGCTAAATACAGCTTTCCCAGATGACCTAGAGTAAGGCTGTTTACCGTCCTTGGATAGATACATCAAACAAGACTAAAATATTCATTTTGAATATAGAAGGGTTTTGCTATTCTGCATATTGCATCCTTCAAAATTTGTTTTAAGCATTCTGAAATAATGTTTACTCATTTGTGAAATAAATATGTAATTAAGTTAACGAATTTGGAGACTCTTACGATACATAATATTTTGTGTAAATCATTTATCAGAATTTAATTTAAAATATTCGCCTGGATTTGTTGTATTCTTTAGTCTGTTGCAGATTTCTCGTTTTTATTATGGCAACATTTCGTGCAAATACTTCTTCAGTCAAAATGACTCCCTTTTAGTGAAACGTCTGATATTTAGTCTTATTAATCGTTATCGCGTCGCGGAAATGATGGGAAATTGATGACGTTTTAAAATGCAGGGAAAATCTACATCGCTTGGAGCCAGATAGGATTTGGAATGGAAACAATATCTCCTTGGTTAAATTCAGAAAAGTTTACAGCAGCAGTCTGCTTACGCTTCCAATGGTACAACTCATCTAAATTCTGAGACAAGTGTCCTCTGGTAATTAGAAACTCTGATTGCTTGAACATCGAAAATTACAACACTTTTAAGTAATGAGACTAATGTTCTTTGGTAATTAAGATCTCGGATTGCTTGAACTTCGAGAGGTACAATACTTCTAAATTCTGACACTAATGTTCTCTGATAATTAAGAACTCTGCTTAATATCGAGATTTACAACAAAGTTCTGACACTAACGTTCCCCGATAGTTTAGAACTCTTGCGTTTCGAGATTTACACTGTTTTAAAGTTCTGTTGCTAATGTTCTCCAATAATTAACAACTCTAAACTTCCGGTGTTCTAATGTTCTTTCGCAAATAATAGCTCCGAGTGTCTCAGTTTGAGTTACAAAGACATATCCTGAAGACTCTCATTCACGAAAAGCAAAAGTTTTATAATTATTTACTGACTCCTCAAAACTATTCTGCTTTAGAGAGCAGTATATGTTGGAAACCTAAATCTAAAACACAAGGTCAAAATGAATATCATATTGCTATATTATAATATTTTTAATTATGATATTCATTTTGACCTTTCCTCTAAGACGTCTGTACCCAAGTAGAATAATCATTCAAATAAAATAGTAACACAGATCAAGAACATAACCATATGTCAACAAAGTGTAAGACAATAACGAATAGTAAGGACAAACTAACACCTCCACATTAAACAAATCTCAGTGTATATATGCTACACAGTACGAGTTATTTGTTGTGTCGAAAACACCAAAGGACGACTACTCCATAGGCTAAAATCGTTACATCTTGCCACATAACCATATTAGATTGTTATTTATATTTAGGATCTTGTACTTTTCTTTGCTATTTAATAACTTATCCACAGTAAATACAAATTGTATATTGGATCGTGTACTTTTTATTGCTAATAATTATTAATAACTTACCCACAGTACATATAATAAAATCGTCACGTCCAAACAGATTATACACGTACTCCCAGAGGTGCGTGGCAAAGTTCCCCGCCATTCTTTGACGATGAAGCGATCTGAAAACAAGAAAAGGTCACTCTATTGCCGATTTTGTACTTGAACCATTCATTGGTATAAATTAATGACATCATGTGATTTCATAGACGCCTCGTTGTTCTGATGATTTTACAGTCCATTGTAGAGTCTGAAGACTGCATAATATATTTTGCATCAACACAGTATCTTCCAGAGATCAGGGTTAGAAGAGACAATTTATTTTTATGAAATGAAAACATTGATATTGTTAACAACTGCTTTCAGCAATAATTTCCAGAGAATAGGCCTACTTCTGACATGAGTAAGTAATTTCTCTAGGGAATTTTTGTGATTTGAAAATAATAATTATTCTCGCAATCGAAGCAAGCAGATAGGTTAAAATTCACATCCACAGTGTGCCACATTTGCTCTTTGTGCAAAGTCTGGGGACTCACCTTTATACGAGCGGTTTGTTTCAATATATGATCGGTTAACACGTGTATTTTTAAAAATATGCAAATTAAATCATTGTCACGTTCCACTCGAATTGCATACTGGCGTCATCTCATTAATTACCTCCATTTATATAAATATATCTTTGAAATTGGACTTTTCCTCTTAGCTACGTAAAAGTACGATGTAACCGGGACACTTTGATCTGTTAATAAAGTGTTACTGATTTACGAATAAACAATACGATGACGATTTTGGTTAATAGAAGTTAGCACATGATTGCCAAAGTGAGTTTTACCGATTTTTACGGAATTTGAAAAAATTACGAAAGTGATTGCTGCATTTCCGAAAGACAATTTTTTTTTTAATATTCTGCATAATTAGTACAAACAAAAACTTACTAACATTGCTGTGTTGTCAATTCCTCGTCATACAAGAAATAATTACTAAAAGTGTACTTACATGGCGGATGAAAATCCCTATATGATATGTACGCTTGCACAATCTCAAGTAGCAGTCGATATCTACTGTTTGTCGTTAATATTGCTATTTAATCGTGTGATCATAAGCCCGTTCCAATATTTCTATTTTGATAAGGGCGATAAGTATACGATGAGTACACGTGATCTTCCCGAAGAGGTCCCTGAATATGTATTTACACTTTTGATTTTTGGCTTATAGAGATGTTATGTATTGTTGGAAAAAGAAAATAAATTCAGTTCTTTGCAACATGTGACGGTCTTCCGTTGCATGCTTATCTTACTATTGATAAGTCTACAGATAGTCGACCTACTACTTAGTCTTGTCCTGACTTAAGTCTGACCTGCATGCTTATCTTTCTATTGTTAAGTCTACATTTAGTCGACCTACTACTAAGTCTGGCCTGCATGCATTTGTTTACAGCTCACCTTTCGGTACCACCCATCTCTAGCACTGGTACTGTCGGGTTCACGAAGTCAGTACCAGTGCTTTTGATTACTCCACCATTTCTTTAACTTTTATTTTACACCTCAGCTAAGTTTAATCTAATAGATTTTATTCAGTGAACAAATATTTTTTACTTTCAATAAACCAAGCCCGTATTATTTTATATTCTCTATAAACTAAACGTGTGCAAGTCAACATATTTCTCTCAATCATTAGTTTATTTTCTATTTTTTCCTATTTTAGAAAATACGAATACGAATTTTTCGTCTATGACTTGTTAATATTACCCCCACACACACATCTTCTTGCTAAATATCTCACCTGAGATGTTAACGAAGTAATTATACCATACAATGAACCTAATGCCAGAATTTCAAATCATACAGTAAAATACAATAATTACGAATGAAACTCAGTATGGATATTGGAATAATCACACAAATTTTGAAATGAATTCCTAAGATTATGCCCATGATCATAATAAGAACTTTTAATTTAATCAAATATAATGTTCTAGTAAGTAAATCGTCCTTGCTGCTGTGCTAGAGAGTAATTCACTTAAAACATCAGTGCATGTGAAGTCTTTAGAAACCTATCAAAAGTACAATAAAGGTTCAGAGTTCAAGTCGTATTATTTTCACAGTTCGTAATACCGCATAACAGTTTATAACCTGGAAACATTTGGGAGGGACCCTTGTCTTATGGTTGTTAGAAGAATGAATGTTCCCTATTGCAGCTAAATCTGGTGGCCAATAAATATCTACAAATGTGCAGGAAGCAGCGACAGTCGACATTTGAAAATGTGGACTTGATGTGTACGTTGTCACGTCGATCAAGAAGATCTCATCAGCTTTCGTTCTTCAGTTGTCTTCTCGCAAGATGCGTGTCAGTAGGATGACGTCAATCGTGACGATCAGTGCACTGCATACAGTTGAGGGTCAAGGTGTTTAATACAGTTTAGGGTCAAGGTGTTTAATACAGTTTAGGGTCAAGGTGTTTAATACAGTTTAGGGTCAAGGTGTTTAATAATACAGACACCATGTCGCGGAGAACGACTCAGATTTCACGAGTGATGATATCATGCAGTGTAGATAACAAGCGTGAATCGATATCATCGTCCTTCCTGTATTATCACCATAACCCAGAGCTGGATCAAACGAAAATATAGTCTTTTGAATTCACTTGCATATTATACTGCGTTATCAATAAACATAGGCATATGAAATTGCACAAACTTCATAATCCAATTCCAATAGGAACACTAATTAAATATGTGTACCCACGATGTTTTGTATTATTAGGCATTGACGCCAAAGAGACTGTTACATGTCCAGTATTTATTTAAAGAACCTGCTTAGGAATTTTGCAAAAAATTTAATTTAATTAGATAAATTAATTTCTCCCCTTTCCCTAAACAGACTGGTTGCTCAAATTATCTTTCGACTCATATGAAAATGCGCCTTTGTAGTACAGACAAACAGATTCACGAACAGACAACTTGTGTACAATAGCCGGTTTGGGAACCGTTAACACTCTCTTAAATCTTTATGCATTCAAAAGGTTCATTTAGCTCAGTCGATCCCCCATCCAAACCACGAAATAGGTCTATATGCATAAAAATTACTACGAAAGAGGTATTAACAAATACAGAATTTAATAGTTAATATTTAACAATAACAATCAATTACAAAGACACAGCTTCAGATCTAAACTAAGGCGAGTACAATGGCTTGACTATTACTGTTTTAAAGAGTTATTTTTGCCAGCACTTTCGATTGATTCAGAGTTCAGTTTTGGTTACCATCTTTCTCAATAGCCTTGATGTACATGTGGTCTAAGGACAGTTCGATCCTTCCACGTATCAAAGCGATGCTTGCGCTGTACGGTCGTAGTTTACAGTAACATTGTCGTCCCGACTTGTCACACTAGCGATCCGTCATAGCATAACATCAACAACAATGGCGACATGGAATTGTACTTCGTTTGTCAGAGTTGCACAAAGAACATGCCAGCACTCAAAGTGCTGCGAAGGTGGCAATAATACGTAGAACGTATTATAAGGCTGAGGATAAGAACCCGCGCTGAAAATACAAGTGTGGTTTCTATAAGTGATTTGCGTTTACATTCGCAAATCATCCAAGCACGTGTGATTGATACAAGGCGCTTAGTTTTAAACCTTCGACTATCATGTCTTTTACAATATTTTTATATTCATAAAAGATACAATATAATTCACATGTGTGTTATTTTTAACATTACATGAACGTATGAATTTCCAAACATTTACTTCATCAAAAATGGAATTCATACAAGGAGAACAAAATATAATTCAAATCAATTATGAGTGCTTTACAATTATCAATGAAATTACACGCAAGAGAATCATTTGTATTACATAGAAATTTGCAACGTGCACAGACGTTTTCTGCGGCACAAGAGAATTAAGGTTTATACAAATTAAAGTTAAAAGGTTACAATTAATTTATATACAATGAAATCTTTAGGCTTTAGTCATTCTATCGAATCACGTATGCTTGGAGGAAAATTGCTATAATTTGCATAAAATACATACATAAATTCATATACAAAAATACAAATAGTAAAATGCAATAACATTGTAAGAAGTAGAGGTGTTACCTTCTTAATGTAGACTATACTGCACAAGACTCGGGTTCCTATGTTCCTTCTGACTCAGCAAGATTTCGGCGACTAGGCAAGGTGCTCCTATGTATGTCGGCTGGTCTGGGGTGGTGAGTAAAGAATATTACCGCGTCAAGAGTATTTATTGAAGTGCATGAATGTATCACGTGACTAGAACTTTCTCGACTGTCGTCTAAAGTTACATAACAAGGGATGAACTCACTATTGTTTTTTCCTCATGCGGGCATGACGGTAGGGTTCAAACAAAGGAATTCAATTCGATTATGATATTCGAGTTTCGGATGTGGGTCATAAGTTCATGACAAGAATTCTGGTTAGAAGTCTGTCACAGAGACCAGCCGATGGGTTGAGATCAAAAGTAGAGAATTATATTGTCTAATTGTGAATTTGGTGTGGCAAGTAGCTCGGTCATGAAAGGCGGCTTTTAGATTAATGGAGGGTTAACTGATTGATTGAGAGAGAATAGGAAATATTTCGAGCATATTGCTAATGATGTTTTATACATGTGTTCAAATAGAGATATAGAGTTGTATTATTTGAGTATATGTATTATGATGCTTGCCCATTATATGTTACGTACATAACATTAAACCCCTTCTTAAGAACTTTATGTTGAATTTAATAAGCTGTTTGCATGTATTGAGCTAATAAATACTGTTGCAGGAAACTGACTTGAATGTAAGAAAAAATGGACGACTAACTTGTATATTCAAATCATGACATTTCATAATTATACTACTTGAGGTTTCTCTAAGAATTTTTCAAAGAAAGCTTATATCATTTAATATTATTGATTCAGAGTTAAACACATTTATTTTACTCTGAATCAACTTTTAAAAAAATGATTGAGCCTAACTAATTCAATCAGTAACATTTCCAGTTTTTTTAAACTCTGTTTAATATTGACGGTTCACCGCAAAAGAAGTCATTAGTAAGATGTTTTTAATCACTAACGTGTTGTGTATTATATTTTATCTGTAGTCATATTTAAAATATTGAAAATGTTTATGGAAGTAAAAGAAAATTTCAATGGATGGTCACTATACATTCATTAGCAAAATACTAATTTAATTAATGAAAATGTTGTGACTGTGTATATATATATTTGCCATTATGTAAACAAATGCTCAATATATCAAAATACTATTAAAACAAACTAGAATTACAAACACACATCTTTGTTACATCATACTGTTTTAAAATTATCAGTAGCAAATATTAAACAAATTGATAAAACAAACATGAAAAATGCACAAGATGTGTTTCTAATTAACAAAGTAGTAAATATATATGTATATATATTTGGTTGGTTTATGACAATAGTATATTCTGGTAGCAAAATGTGCACTTAGAATTATATCGAATTATATCGCTAAGTTACTTAGTTTTTGAATTATTGGCATTCAAAGTGTATGCTTGTTTCCCCTTGAGTCAAAGAAAATGGCAACTTTTGAAGAAAATCAGCATTTTGGTATACCTACGAAAGCATCGTCTGCTACAGAAAATAATAAGTACCACCCATTTCTTTGAACGCAAGAGCGGTAACTCTAGTCAATTGCAAATGTCGGTGCCCGTAACCGTTTTTTTTTATATAACTTTATTTGTTGTGTATCAGCAAGGGGTGGTGGCGGTTGTGGTTTTGAACTCTTGCGATGTCTTTTGATAAGAAACGGAGAGGTTGTAGGCGCAAGAAGAGGACATTTTGCGGCAATAGGTATGGAAGAAAGCAGAAGAAAGATGTGGAGTTAGAATGTGAAGAAATCGCTGGAGAGAATGAAAATGAAGAAGACATTATAGAGCTTCCTTCCACTTCTCAGAAGACAAGTGCCACGCCCACTCGTTTTCTCATGCAAATTAGGACCTTGTATGACAGTATATAAGAGTCTATTATTTCCGGTGATTCTAGTGATGATGATGGAGAAATAGAAGAGAATGAGACATTTATAGACAATGATCTTCAGGCATACAAGTTAATTGACATAGAACTCTTTGCAGCTAATCTGGCGTCAAAGCTTGTTTTGCGGATTTTGTCACAGTCAAATAAGTTTGATTGAAACTAGCTAGTGAGTTTGATTGAAACTAGCTAGTGAGTTTGATTGAAACTAGCTAGTGAGTTTGATTGAAACTAGCTAGTGAGTTTGATTGAAACTAGCTAGTGAGTTTGATTGAAACTAGCTAGTGAGTTAGCTTTTCACTATTTTAAAAGGCACTGTAATGGACAAGAGTCATTCCCCGCATGTGCACAGATTTCAGCAGGAAATGTAAACTCTAAACAAGGGACACTGGTGTGACTGTGCAAAACGTGAAGCTGATCCCTTGAAAAACAGTGATGTGTTGGTCAGATACAACTTGACACCCCTCGCCTGGTAGTACTAGTACTTTAGTTACGTAGTATTTGCACAGATTTAATAATAAGTATTAATTATAGTTACAACAAACAACTATAACTGCCACAAGTATAAATTGAAATTATATTTTTCTAGCAGATTGCCACTACTAATAAAAGTTCAAAAATGAAACAAACATAAAACACTGGCAAGAAATCAGCCACGTTTTAATACAGTTTCATTTAGTCTATATCTTTATATAGACGTTCAGCTTATCTTTCTAAACATAGTTTTGAGAAGAAAAAAGAAACTCATGACTGCTATCTGATTCAATTGCTTTGACATTTGGTCATTGACATGCACCAAAATAAGTGTGGCTGTTCACACACACACACACACACACACACACACACACACACACACACACACACACACACACACACACACACAAACACACACACACACACACAAACACACACACAAACACACACACACACTCACACACACACACACTCACACACATACACAAACACACACACACTCACACACACTCACACACACTCACACACACACACTCACACACACAAACACACACACACACACACTCACACACACACAAACACACAAACACACACACACACACACACTCACATACGCGCACACACACCACCACCACCACCAAATAAACAAACATGCACACAGAAAGAGAGCGAGTATACAAGTTTAGGATTACCATTATTGCAATTAATTATTTTTCTTCCCACTTGACATTAACAAGCCAGCTAAAAATAGTTGTCAGTTGTAATCAGATCACGCGTGAGGTTCAAGCTAGACCCGTATTACGTTCCAATAATTTCCTCAATCCAAGAATGAAGGACCACGTTTCCATGGTGATAGTTGTCCTTCTACATTCTGTCCAGCTAGTTCTCGAGCATACTCTAATCTTTGTTGAAATGAAAAAGTAAAATAAATTGGTGTACATGGTCGGCCATCTTTAAACTTTTAAAAAGACCCTTTTGCATGCATACTTCTCGTTGTAGTAGTCTATTAAAATAATCTGATTATAAACGCCATCTTTAGACACCATTTTTGAACACAACCTTAAATGATCGCCAAATGAATGCTATCTGAACACACCCTTAAATGATCGCTATTTGAATGCTATCTACAGACTAAAAATAAAAGTTGATGCAGCAGTGAGATAACAATTTTCTCTATTATTACGCTCCTCGATTGCCAGAGGAAAAAAACCCTGTAAAATATTATAGATATTACTTACCGTTATCTCCTTTTATTCATTCCCCCGGCATATAAAGAATGCTTAGTAAAACACGTATAAAATAATCAATTTATAAAGCCAGACATTTATTCTGAATACCTTTTTATTATACATCTATCTACTGTTACAAAAAGTTCAAACGACTTTACGAGGTATACACGTGCGTTTTACAAGATATTTCCAAGGCGTTTACATGTTTTTTACAACGTATTTACAAGGCGCTTACGTATTTACATCAAGATATTTACGTGTTAACATGGAATTCAAATGTGTTTCACTTTCTACAAATTGAAAAAAATGTTCACAACTGGACAACACTAAGAATACATATTTGACCTTGAGCTGATACTAACAAATCCTCAACTATACTACTCTAAAACAATTAACAATGCGACTGTAAGAAAGATCATAGAGAAGTGTTTAACTATTAACAATGCTACCTGTGACGCTAACAAACACACAAAAAAACTTTCTATTAGCACAGCTAATAGAATAAAACACGGTAAGTGCTTAAGGATAAAATAAGGGAGATAAATCGGTGATAAGACGCTGTAAGGCGAGATAAATTTCAATTTGTAAATGAAGCAATACATTAAATATATTAGAATTAAGTTCCACTGACTGGAGTTGGAAATCAGTAATGTCTCTCTTGTCCTGAAGTTCACTAGTCAGGATACAACTGTGACATAGGCGTCAATGACGTCATAATTTTGTGACGTTGTGCAGCTTTTGATGCTCTGAACAAGGTGTCAGTTCCGTGCAGTCGATCAAACAACATCGCGGCTCCATAGTTTGTGTTAAATCTTTAAAAGAAGTAAATTAGTCCATTAAAAAAGTTATAATAGTGATATCAACATTATAATCAGCATATACAAGAACTCAGCAGGCAGTAAGTGCACAAACTCATCTAGCAACATTGGTGCAATCCAAGCAACAACAGTGCAACATTTAACGTCAAAGTTGTAATACGTTACCAAAACTGTAATATCTAGCAACTAAATTGTAACACAAAGCAATACGATTGTATTATCTAACACCAAGATTGTAACCTAATATCAAATTGTAACATAAAAGAAAGAATATAGTACTGGCAAAGAAACTATGTTACATAACATCAAGATTGTAACACTAAAATTGTAACTGAAAGAAAAAAAATATAGCAACTAAAATGTAACATACGGAGCCAAGATTGTAACACCTACTATAAAACTGTAATATGTATGTGCACGATAGAATATCTAGCAAAGATTATAACTCACAGTAACAATAATATTTTAACGAATAAACAAGAATGTAACAACTGCCACCTAAAATATGATAATGTACAGTACTGTGATTGTGTGTGTGTGTGTGTGTGTGTGTGTGTGTGTGTGTGTGTGTGTGTGTGTGTGTGTGTGTGCTTGTGTTCTGTTCGTGCGCGTGTGTGTGTATGTAGAGTTGACACTAATGGAAATAGCTGAAAGCAAACAATTACAAAATGTTGTCAAAATCAGATGAAGGCTCTACTGAAAGACGGAAACTACAACTTACTTTAGGTGATGGAAGTCATGGAACTCGGGTGATGGCATAAAAGGGAAATGGTAGCCACTGTGGTTTACTATAATTCTGTGGAGGATAAAGACCACCCACGCCCATAAATATGCCATGTGCGAGCCCATAAGCAGTGGTCCGAAGAGCGCCGGGAACAGGTTAAACCCAATGTACTCCACAGGATGAGTGTAAAAAACGGTTATGCAAAACGGTGATGTCCACTCGTGGTGAAGTTTGTGTATATGTTTGTACAAGGCCGGGTGGTGAATCAGTCTGCAGACAAAAAGGCCACCACAATGAATGGTCACGATGGGTACAGGAAGAGAACAACGGGTACAGAATATAATAATAGATACATGACGACCACAGTAGGTGCAGAATTATTATGCCAGCTGAAAGATGGTAATAACAGGTGAATAGTGACAACATCAGGCATATAATGACAATACCAGACTTTTAATGAAAACACCGTACACAGAATGATAACAAGACCCAGAAAGATTACACCAGATACAATGTGATGCAATAATTGCTCACTGTCATCACCAGATACAAAATGGTACACATACACCAATACCGTGGACAACATGGTACAAACCGATATAAGATAAGCCCAGTCATAAAGATTACAACTGTTTGTCAAAAAGAGATAGAGTGAAGTGTGTATGTGTGTGTGTGTGTGTGTGTGTGTGTGTGTGTGTGTGTGTGTATGTATGTGTGTGTGTGTGTGTATGTGTGTGTGTGTGATAATTCAAAATTAAATGTTTAAGTAGGAACTTAATGTAGTGAGTGACGTTAAATACATGCACTTAATGCAGTAAAGGCCTTTAACAAAACTTAAAATAGTGAATGACTTTTATGTAAGTGTGACAAATATTCCCACCCCTTCCTTTATTTGTCACTTGTTTTCATATACTTATATAAATATGGAAAAATCACAACAGTTATCCAAAATAGATTACTGGAATTTGCTTGAAGCAATATTATAATTAAATGACACTGATGTCATTCCTAAAGGAATTCAATAATCTACATTACATTAAATGCTTGATTCCACCCAAATCTTGCTATAGATAAATGGCTTATTGTATGGGGTAAGCATTTCTGAAAAGCTAGCCAGTGAAGCTAACCCGTGACTATTTACTGGCCAACTGTAGTTGACTAATGGGTGCTAAGAGAATACAGGGGTGGGGACAACCTGTGTTGTGGAAAACTCCTTTCTCCCATCAAAGTCCAGCGAGCTCCCTACAGTGTAAGATTTTGTCAGTCTCTGGTCTGTGAGTTGCATGAATAAAGCTCCACCATGATATATATATATATGACACAGATATACATTTTAAATTTGTAATTCTTATTTTCTTCCAGCTAAATAGAAATGTAAATTTTATGTGTTTCTTTCAGCTGAGTAATAATGTATTTTAATTTTCATGTAAAACTGTGTGTGTTTTTTTAAAAATCTAAGATATCTTTTGTTATTTTATTCATTAGAAATATCATTGATGCATTTGTAACTAAAAAGCTAGTCATTGTTGTAACCTTGTAGCAAATCTGATGCAATGAATTTAGATCTGTGTAGAATATCAGTTAAATTTTTATTATTTTGTTCTTTAATAAAATTTGTTAAAATTTAAAACAATAAGAAGAGTGAATAGTTTTAAATTTTAACAAATTTTATTAAAGAACAAAATAATAAAAAAGTAGGAGGGGAGCATATGTAGATGACAGGTGGGGGCGTCACCAGATGATGTAATGACATACTGAAAGTCGGTTGCATATATGCTTGGGATAGTTCTTGTCATCAGAATGAGATATTGTGGAGGGCTAGAAGACAGATTGACTGACAAGATAGTGCTGTAGAATCTGTTATTCTAAGACAAGTGACGCTTGAGAAGGGGGACAAACAGTGGGTAGACCTTTCAAGGACTGACTTAGCCACTCTCGACCGCAAGACCAAGTCCCTGTCGGAGACTGATTAATTGATTGAATGGAAAATCTTATCTGTGCGTAATTTAAATATAATTATTCAGAGAGAGATGGACAGTTAATTAATCAGGAGCTTGGAACGTGCCACAGTATTAAAATCATATCTATTGACTCTATAAGAACTTATTTGTGGACGTAATACAATTTTATTTATTGACGTAATAAAAGCGTACCTTTAAGGTATTAAAATCCTATCTATTGGCTCAATAAGAACTTACTAGTGGATGTAATACAATTTTATCTATTGACGTAATACAATTTTATCTATTGACGTACTACAATTTTATCTATTGACGTAATACAATTTTATCTATTGACGTAATAAAATATTCCTTGTAGACGTAATAAACACTTGCTGAAGTAATCAACTATTTTCTATTGACGTAATAAAAACTTATCTATTGACGTAATAAAACTTATCTATTGACGTAATAAAAACTTATCTATTGACGTAGTAAAACTTATCTATTGACATAATAAAAACTTACACTTGTGAAGTAATAAAAATCTTTACAAACATGCAATGACGTATTTCTCATAATGGAATAACTTACCTATGGAAGTATTAAAACTTACTTATAATAATAAAAGCATACCTTGAAAGTATTAAAATTATATTTCTTGCAACATAAAACTTACTTGTGGACATAATAATATATTATCTATTTAACATAAAAAATTAGTTACGTTTGAAGACGTAAAAATTCCAATGAAAATAATAAATTTATACGGTAGATACCAATAAAAGCTTAGAAGTGGAGATAGTTAAACCTTGCTAGCTGAGATAATAAGAAAATTCTATTTGGAAGTGGTACATACTTATATGTGTAAGTAGTGAAAGCGTTTACTTAGTAGTTTAAACGTTAGATGTGGGAGTAGTAAAACATTACACGTTGATGTAGTATATCGATGGATCATCTTTTAAATAGTAACATATGTACCTGTAAAATGAAGTAAAATGTATTTGTGAAAGTAGAGAAAACTTACAAATGGAAGCAGATATCATACCTGTGAAACTAGTAACATCTTTCTATTACAAGCTTCCTTAGAGGAAAAAGTTAACAAAAAATAACTTCCAAAAAAGAAAACAAAACAAAAATACCAGTAAACCTAATAGAAACATAACTGTGGAAGTAGTGTAAAACCTTTGAAAGTAGTAAAATCCTACCTGTGGATTTAGTAAAATCCTACCTGTGGATTTAGTAAAATCCTACCTGTGGGTATAGTAAGTTAGTGCTTCACCGAAGAAAGCACTCACAACGAAATCCACCGCGATTCTGTGTAAGGGAGGTAATTCACTGGGTGCAAATTGACATCCCCGCCACTTCATAAGGTAATACAGACCCGCAGTACCTAGAAGGTTAACGACTGTTAAGTTGGCGAAGGCTACCAGCGCCGTTCTCAGAAAGTCTTTTACTGCCAGCTAAAAGTTAATAAAAACACAATGTCAGTCATTGCCAGCTAAAAGTTAATAAAAACACAATGTCAGTCATTGCCAGCTAAAAGTAAATAAAAACACAATGTCAGTCGGAGTGATTTTGTCTCTTGAAGATGTTTGTTAATATTCAAAGATAGGCGTACGTACTGGAGTGTTTTTGTTCCGCTGGATCTTGTAGCGCAGTAGAAAAGCCGGCTTGCCCGTCAAGTCCAGAAATATAAAAAATGCGCAGAAAGTCCAGAACACAATGTTCAGGAAGATTGTTGTACCTGCAAAGAGAAAAATAATAACCGTAATGCAATAATGTAACTTATGAGTCTTTAAGCAGATTCATTTTGAAGTAAACACTTGCTAAATACAGCTTTCCCAGATGACCTAGACTAAGGCAGTTTACCGTCCTTGGATGGATACTTCAAACAAGACTAAAATATTCATTTTAATATAGAAGTGTTTTGCTATTCTGCATATTGCATCCTTTAAAATTTGTTTTAAGCATTCTGAAATAATGTTTACTCATTTGTGAAATAAATATGTAATTGAGTTAAGGACTTTGGAGGCTCTCACGATACACAATATTTTGTGTAAATCATTTATCAGAATTTAATTTAAAATATTCGCCTGGATTTGTTGAAGTCTTTAGTCTGTTGCCAATTTCTCGTTTTTATTATTGCAACATTTCGTGCAAATACTTCTTCAGTCAAAATGACTCCCTTTTAGTGAAACGTCTGATATTTAGTCTTATTAATCGTTGTTGCGTCGCGGGAATGATGGGACATTGTGACGTTTTTGAATGAAGGGAAAATCTACATCGCTTGGAGCCAGATAGGTTTTAGGAATGAAAACAATATCTCCTTGGTTACATTCAGAAAAGTTTACAGCAGCAGTCTGCTTGGGCTTCGAAAGGTACAACTCATCTAAATTCTGAGACAAGAGTTCTCTGGTAATTAGAAACTCTGATTTGCTTGAACTTCGAAAATTGCACACTTTTAAGTACTGAGACTAATGTTCTTTGGTAATTAAGATCTCGGATTGCTTGAACTTCAAGAGTTACAATACTTCTAAATTCTGACACTAATGTTCTCCGATAATTAAGAACTCTGCTTAATATCGAGATTTACAACAAAGTTCTGACACTAAAGTTCCCCGATAGTTTAGAACTCTTGCGTTTCGAGATTTACACTGTTTTAAAGTTCTGTTGCTAATGTTCTCCAATAATTAACAACTCTAAGCTTCCGGGCTTTCAACATTTTCGTTGCTCTAAGACTAATGTTCTTCCGCAAATAATAACTCCGAGTGTCTCAGTTTGAGTTACAAAGACATATCCTGAAGACTCACATTCACGAACAGCAAAAGTTTTATCATTATTTACTGACTCCAAAAGCCAAACCAATTCTGCTGTAGAGAGCAGTATATGTTGGAAACCTAAATCTAGAACACATAATTAAAAATATTATAATATGGCAATATGATATTCTTTTTTAACCTTTTCTCCTAAGACGTCTGTACCAAAGTAGAATAATCATTTCAATAAAATAATAACACAGATCAAGAACATAACCATATGTCAATAAAATCTAAAACACTAATGAAATGTAAATACAAACTAACTCCTCCACATTAAACAAATCTCAGTGTATGAATGCTACACAGTACGAGCAATTAGTTGTGTCGAAAACACCAAAGGACGACTACTCCATAGGCTAAAATCGTTACATCTTGCCACATAACCATATTAGATTGTTATTTATATTTAGGATCATGCAAAATTTATTGCTAATTAATAACTTACCCACAGAAAATAAACATTGTATATTGTTATTTATATTTAGGATCGCGTACTTTTTATTGCTAGTTAATAACTTATTCACAGTAAATAAATATTGTATATTGTTATTTATATTTAGGATCGCGTACTTTTTATTGCTAGTTAATAACTTACCCACAGTAAATAATCATGGCATATTGTTATTTATATTTAGGATCGTGTACTTTTTATTGCTGGTTTTAATAACATACCCACAGAAAATAAACATTGTATATTGTTATTTATATTAAGATCGTGTACTTTATATTGCTAGTTAATAACTTACCCACAGTACATAAAAAAAAATCGTCACGACCACACAGATTATACACGTACTCCCAGAGGTGCGTGGCAAAGTTCCCCGCCATTCTTTGACGTTGAAGCGATCTGAAAACAAGAAAAGGTCACTCTATTGCCGATTTTGTACTTGAAACATTCATTGGTATAATTGAATGACGTCATGTGATTTCATAGACACCTCGTTGTTCTGATGATTTCTACAGTCCATTGTAGAGTCTGAACGCTGCATTATATTTTTGTAGCTACACAATATTTCGTAGAGATCAGGGTTAGAAGAGACAATTTATTTTTATGAAATGAAAACATTGATTTTGTTAACAACTGCTTTCAACAATAATTTCCAGAGAATAGGGCTACTTCTGACATACTAAGTAATTTTTTTAGAGATTTTTTGTGACTTGAAAATAATAATTATTATCGCAATCGAAGCAAGCAGGTAGGTCAAAATTCACATCCACAGTGTCACACATTTGCTCTTTGTGCAAAGCCTGAGGACTCACCTTTATACGAGCGGTTTGTTTCAATATATGATCGGCTAATACGTGTCTTTTTAAAAATATGCAAATCAAATGTCCCTTCTTACTCGAAATGCATACTGGCGTCATGTCATGAATTACCTCGATTAAATATGTCTTTGAAATCGGACTTTTCCTCTTTGCTACGTAAAAGTACGATGTAACCGGGACACTTTGATCTGTTAATAAAGTGTTACTGATTTACGATAAACAATACGATGAGGACTTTGGTTAATACAAGTTAGCACATGATTGCAAAGTGAGTTTTACGCATTTTTACGGAATTTGAAAAAAAAAAAACGAAAGTTGACTGATGCATTTCCGAAAGACAAATTTTGTTAAATATTCTGCATAGTTAGTACAAACAAAAACATACTAACATTGCTGTGTTGTCAATTCATCGTCATATAAAAATAATTATTGAAAGTGTACTTACATGGCGTATGATAACCTTTGTATGAAGCCTACACATACAAACTGACAAGTCACGGCCGATATCTACTGTAGGTCATTAGTAGCGGTATTTAATCGTGTGATCATAAGCCCTTTCCAATGTCTCTATTTTGATAAAGGGCGATAAGTTAGAGTACATATGATCTTCCCTAAGATTAACCTGAATATGTATTTGCACGTTTGATTTTTGGATTAAAGAGATATTATGTATAGTTGGAAAAAGAATATAGATTCAATTCTTCCATTGCATGTTCAGTTCACTATTGATAAGTCTACAGTTAGTCGACCTACTATTAAGTATTTTCAAGACTTAAGTTCGTTCTGGATCTATTTGTTTACATCTCACCTTTCGGTACAACCCTTCTCAAGCACTGGCACTGACAGGTTCACGAAATCAGCACCAGTGCTTTTGATTACTCCACCATTTCTTTAAATTTTATTTTACACCTCAAATAAGTTTAATCTAATAGATTTTATTAATTGAACATTTTTTTACCTATCAATAAACAGAGCACATCTATTTTATATTCTCCATAAAATAACGTGTGCAACTCAACATATTTCTCTCAATCCTTAGTTTGTTTTCTAAATTAGGTCTCGCAAGATGCGTGTCAGTAGGATGACGTCAATCGTGACGATCAGTGCACTGCATACAGTTCAGGGTCAAGGTGTTTAATACAGTTCAGGGTCAAGGTGTTTAACACAGTTTTAAGGTGTACAATCATCGTGTCGCGGAGAACAACTCAGATTTCACGAGTGGTGGTAATATCATGCAGTGTAGATAACAAGCGCGAATCGATGTCATTCTTTCCTCTATTATCACGATGAACCAGAGCTGGGTCAAACGAAAATATAGTCTTTTGATTTCACTTGCATACTATACCGCGTTCTCAATAATGAAATGGCACAAACCTGTAAACTTCATAATCCAATTCCAATTCATATTTAAAATATTGAAAATGTTTATGGAAGTACCAGAAAATTTCAATGGATGGTCACTATAAATTCATTAGCAAGATATTAATTTAATTAATGAAAATGTTGTTTGCTGTAATGTTTTATATATATATATATATATATATATATATATATATATATATATATATATATATATATATATATATATATACAAAAGCATCGTCTGCTACAGAAAATAATAAGCTCCTCCGTTTCTTTGAACGCAAGAACGGTAACTCTAGTCAATTGCAAATGTCGGCGCCCTGTAACCGGGTTTTCTGATATCTTTATTTGTTGTGTATCGGCAAGGGGTGGTGGTGGTGGTGGTGGTTGTGGTTTCGAACTCTTGAGATGTCTTGTGATAAGAAACGGAGAGGTTGTAGGCGCAAGAAGAGGACATTTTGCGGCAATAGGTATGGAAGAAAGCAGAAGAAAGATGTGGAGTTAGAATGTGAAGAAATCGCTGGAGAAAATGAAAATGAAGAAGACATTATAGAGCTTCCTTCCACTTCTCAGAAGACAAGTGCCACGCCCACTCGTTCTCTCATGAAAATTAGGAACTTGTATTTATTTATTTATTTTTATTAACGTCTATTATTTCCAGTGATTCTTGTGATGATGATGGAGAAATAGACATTTATAGATAATGATCTTAGGGCATACAAGTTAATTGACATAGAATTTTTGCAGGTAATCTGGCGTCAAAGCTTGTTTGCGGATTTTGTCACAGTCAAATAAGTTTGATTGAAACTAGCTAGTGAGTTTGCTTTTCACTATGTTAAAAGGCACTGTGATGGACAGGAGTCATTCCCAACAAGTGCACAGATTTCAGCAGGAAATGTAAACTCTAAACAAGGGACACTTGTGTGACTGTGCAAAACGTGAAGCCGATCCCTTGAAAAACAGTGATGTGTTGGTCAGATACAACTTGATACCCCTCGCCTGGTAGTACTAGTACCTTAGTTACGTAGTATTTGCACAGATTTAATAATAAATTATTAATTATAGTTACAAGAAACAACTATAAATGCCTCCAGTATTAATTGAAATTAATTTATTTCTAGTAGTTTGCAACTAAAAGTTCAAAGATGAAACAAACATAAAACACTGGCAAGAAATCAGTCACGTTTTAATACAGTTTCATTTAGTCTATATCTTTATTTATGACGTTCAGCTTATCTTCCTGTTGTGAGGAAAAAAACCTCTTGACTGCAATCTGATTCAATAGCCTTGACATTTGGTCATTGAAATGCACCGAAATAAGTATGGCTGTTCACACACACACACACACACACACACACACACACACACACACACACACACACACACACACACACACACACACACACACACACACATACACACACATACACACACACACACACACACACACATACACACACATACACACACACACACGCACGCGCACACACCATCACCACCCTCACCACCACCACCACCACCAAATAAACAAACATGCACACAGAAAGAGAGCGAGTATACATGTTTAGGATTACCATTATTGCAATTAAATATTTTTCTTCCCACTTGACATTAACAAGCCAGCTAAAAATTGTTGTCAGTTGTAATCAGATCACGCGTGAGGTTCAAGCTAGACCCGTATTACGTTCCAATAATTTCCTCAATCCGAGAATGAAGGACCACGTTTCCATGGTGATAGAGGTCAATCTACATTCTGTCCAGCTAGATGTCGAGCGCACTCTAATTTTTGTTGAAATGAAAAAGTAAAAATAAATTGGTGTACGTTGTCGGCCATCTTAAAAAGACCCATTTGCATGCATATGTCTGGTTGTGGTAGTCTATTAAAATAATCTGGTTACAAACGCCATCATTAGACACCATTTCTGAACACACCCTTAAATGATCGCCAAGTGAATGCTATCTGAAAACACCCTTAAAAGAATGCCAAGTGAATGCTATCTGAACACACCCTTAAATGATCGCTAAGTGAATGCTATCTGAACACACCCTTAAATGATCGCTAAGTGAATGCTATCTGAACACACCCTTAAATGATCGCTAAGTGAATGCTATCTGAACACACCCTTAAATGATAGCTAAGTGAATGCTATCTACAGACTAAAAATAAAAGTTTATGCAGTATTGAGATATCTATTTTCTCTATTATTACGCTCCTCGAGTGCCAGAGGAAAAAAAACCTTTGTAAAATATTATAGATATTACATACTGTTATCTCCTTTTATTTATTCCCCCAGCATATTCTACAGATAGTCGACCTACTACTAAGTCTTGTCCAGACTTAAGTCTGACCTGCATGCTTATCTTACTATTGATAAGTCTACAGTTAGTCCACCTACTACTAAATCTGACCTGCATGCATTTGTTTACAGCTCACCTTTCGGTACCACCCATCTGAAGCACTGGAACTGTCGGGTTCACGAAGTCAGTACCAGTGCTTTTGATTACTCCACCATTTCTTTAACTTTTATTTTACACCTCAAATAAGTTTAACCGAATAGATTTTATTTATTGAACAAATATTTTTTACTTTCAATAAACCAAGCACGTATTATTTTATATTCTCTATAAACTAAACGTGTGCAAGTCAACATATTTCTCTCAATCATTAGTTTATTTTCTATTTTTTCCTAATTTAGAAAATACGAATAAGATTCTTTCGTCTATGACTTGTTAATATTACCCCTCCCCCTCCACGTCTTCTTGTTAAATATCTCTCCTGAGAACTTAACGAAGTAATTATACCATACAATGAACCTAAGCCAGAATTTCAAATCATACAGTAAAATACAATAATTACGAATGAAACTTAGTATGGATATTGGAATAATCACAATTAAATTTTGAAAATGAAATCCTAAGATTATGCCGCCCATGATCATAACAAGAACTTTTAATTTAATCAAATATAATGTTCTAGTAGGTAAATCGTCCTTGATGCTGTGCTAGAGAGAAATTCACTTAAAACATCATCGCATGTGAAGTCTTTAGTAACCTATCAAAATTACAATAAAGGTTCAGAGTTCAAGTCGTATTATTTTCACAGTTCGTAATACCGCATAGCAGTTTATAACCTGGAAACATTTGGGAGGGACCCTTGTCTTATGTTGTTAGAAGAATGAATGTTCGCTATTGCAGCTAAATCTGGTGGCCAATAAATATCTACAAATGTGCAGGAAGCAGCGACAGTCAACAGTTGAAAATCGGACTTGATGTGTACGTTATCACGTCGATCAAGAAGATCTCATCAGCTTTCGTTCTTCAGTTGTCTTCTCGAAAGATGCGTGTCAGTAGGATGACGTCAATCGTGACGATCCGTGCACTGCATTCTGTTCAGGGTCAAGGTGTTTAATACAGTTCAGGGTTCAGGTTAACAGACACCGTGTCGCGGAGAACAACTCAGATTTTACGAGTGATGATACTATCATGCAATGAAGATTACAAGCGTGAATCGATATCATCGTCCTTCCTGTGTTATCACAATGAACCAGAGATGGATCAAACGAAAATATAGTCTTTTGAATTCACTTGCATATTATACTGCGTTATCAATAAACAGAGGCATATGAAATAACACAAACTTGTAAACTTCACAATCCAATTCCAATAGAAACACTAATTAAATATGTGTACCCACTATGTTTTGTATTACTAGGCATAGACGCCAAAGAGACCAGCCAATGGGTTGAGATCAAAAGTAGAGAATTCTATTGTCTAATTGTGAATTTGGTGTGGCAAGAAGCCCGGTCATGAAAGGCGGCTGTTAGCTTAATGGCGTGTTAACTGATTGATTGAGAGAGAATAGATTTAGGAAATATATCGAGCATATTGCTATTGATGTGTTATACATGCGTTCAAATAGAGATATAGAGTTGTATTATGTGAGTAGATGTATTATGATGCTTGCCCGTTATATGTTACGTACATAACATTGAACCCTTTCATAAAATGTTGTATTTATTAATCTGTATGCATGTATTGAGCTAATAAATACTGTTGCAGAAAACTGACTTGAATGTAAGAAAAAATGGACAACTAACGTGTATATTCAAATCATGACATTTCATAATTATACTACTTGAGGTTTCTCTAGGAATTTTTCAAAGCAATATAATATAATCTAATATTATTGTTTAAACACATTTATTTTACTCTCAATCAAATTTGAAAAAGTTGTTGAGCCTAACTAATTCAATCAGTAACATTTTCAGTTTTTTTGAAACTCTGTTTAATATTGACGGTTCACCGCAAAAGACGTCATTAGTAAGATGTTTTTAATCACTAACGTGTTGTGTATTATATTTTATTATATTTTGTCTGTATTCATATTTAAAATATTAAAAATGTTTCTGGAAGTACAAGAAAATTCCAATGGATGGTCACTATAAATTCATTAGCAAGATATTAATTTAATAATTGAAAATGTTGTGTGCTGTATATATATTTGCAATCACGTAAACAAACGCTCAATATATCAAAATAATATTAAAACATAACTGTTATAAGAATACGGCCAAACAAAAATTCCAAACACACATCTTTGTTACATCATATTGTTTTAAAATTATCAGTAGCAAACATTAAACAAATTGATAAAACGCACATGAAAAATACACAAGATGCGTTTCCAATCAACAAAGTAGTAAATATATATATATAACCTGTAACCGTTTTATATATATGTATATATCTTTATTTGTTGTGTATCAGCAAGGGGTGGTGGTGGTTGTGGTTTCGAGCTCTTGTGATGTCTTGTGATAAGAAACGGAGAGGTTGTAGGCGCAAGAAGAGGACATTTTGCGGCAATAGGTATGGAAGAAAGCAGAAGAAAAATGTGGAGTTAGAATGTGAAGAAATTGCTGGAAAAAATGAAAATGAAGAAAACATTATAGAGCTTCCTTCCACTTCTGAGAAGACAAGTGCCACGCCCACTCGTTCTCTCATGAAAATTAGGAACTTGTATTTATTTATTTATTTTTATTAACGTCTATTATTTCCGGTGATTCTAGTGATGATGATGGAGAAATAGAAGAGAATGAGACATTTATAGATCATGATCTTCAGGGATACAGGTTAATTGACATAGATCTCTTTGCAGCTAATCTGGCATCAAAGCTTGTTTGCGGATTTTGTCACAGACAAATAAGTTTGATTGAAACTAGCTAGTGAGTTTGATTGAAACTAGCTAGTGAGTTTGATTGAAACTAGCTAGTGAGTTTGATTGAAACTAGCTAGTGAGTTTGATTGAAACTAACTAGTGAGTTTGCTTGAAACTAGTTAGTGAGTTTGCTTTTCACTATGTTAAAAGGCACTGTAATGGGAGAGAAGTCATTCCCAACAAGTGCACAGATTTCAGCAGGAAATGTAAACCCTAAACAAGGGACACTTGTGTGACTGTGAAAAACGTGAAGCTGATCCCCTGAAAAACAGTGATGTGTTGGTCAGATACAACATGATACCCCTCGCCAGGTAGTACTACTACCTTAGTTACGTAGTATTTGCACAGATTTAATAATAAATATTAATTATAGTTACAACAAACAACTATAAATACCTCAAGTATAAATTTAAATTACTTTTTTTCTAGTAGTTTGCCACTACTAATAAAAGTTCAAAAATGAAACAAACATAAAACACTGTTAAGAAATCAGCCACGTTGTAATACAGTTTCATTTAGTCTATATCTTTATTTATGACGTTCAGCTTATCTTCCTAAACATTGTTTTGAGAAAAAGAAACTCATGACTGCAATCTGATTCAATAGCCTTGACATTTGATCATTGATCTGCGCCGAAATAAGTGTGGCTGTTCACACATACACACACACACACACACACACACACACACACACACACAAGGACGCACGCACGCACGCATATGCACACACACACACACACACACTCACACACTCACGCACGCACGCACATGCACAAACCACCATCATCATCACCACCAACAACAAAAAATAAACAAACAAGCACACAGAAAGAGAGCGAGTATACATGTTTAGGATTACCATTATTGCAATTAATTATTTTTCTTCCCACTTGACATTAACAAGCCAACTAAAAATAGTTGTCAGTTGTAATCAGATCACGCGTGAGGTTCAAGCTAGACCCGTATTACGTTCCAATAATTTCCTCAATCCGAGAATGAAGGGCCACGTTTCCATGGTGATAGTTGTCCATCTACATTCTACATTCTGTCCAGCTAGTTCTCGAGCGCACTCTAATCTTTGTTGAAATGAAAAAGTAAAATTAATCGGTGTACATGGTCGGCCATCTTAAAACTTTTAAAAATACCCGGTTGCATACATATGTCTCGTTGTGGTAGTCTATTAAAATAATCTGATTACAAACGCCATCTTTAGACACCATTTTTGAACACAACCTTAAATGATCGCCAAGTGAATGCTATCTGAACACACCCTTAAAAGAATGCCAAGTGAATGCTATCTGAACACACCCTTAAATGATCGCTAAGTGAATGCTATCTGAACACACTCTTAAAATGATCGCTAATGTTATCTGAACACACCCTTAAAGGATCGCTATGTGAATGCTATCTACAGACTAAAAATAAAAGTTGATGCAATATTGAGATATCTATTTTCTCTATTATTACGCTCCTCGAGTGCCAGAGGAAAAAAACTTTGTAAAATATTATAGATATTACTTACCGTTATCTCTCTTTATTCATTCCCCCGGCATATAAAGAATGCTTAGTAAAACACGTATAAAATAATCGATATATAAAGCCAGACATTTATTCTGAATAACTTTTTATTATACATCTTTCTACTGTTACAAAAAGTTCAAACGACTTTACGAGGTATACACGTGCGTTTTACAAGATATATCCAAGGCGTTCACTTGTTTTTTACAACGTATTTACATTAAGATATTTACGTGTTAACATGGAATTCAAATGTGTTTCACTTTTCTACAAATTGAAAAGATGTTCACAACTGGACAACACTAAGAATACATTGATCTTGGGCTGATACTAACAAATCCTCAACTATACTACTCTAAAACAATTAACAATGCGACTGTAATAAAGATCATAGAGAAGTGTTTAACAATTAACAATGCTACCTGTGACGCTAACAAACACAAATACACTTTCGATTAATACAGCTAATAGGATAAATCACGGTAAGTGCTTAAGGATAAAATAAGGGAGATATATCGGTGATAAGACGCTGTAAGGCGAGGTAAATTTCAATTTGTAAATGAAGCAATACATTAAATATATTAGAATTAAGTTCCACTGACGAGTTGAAAATCAGTAATGTCTCTCTTGTCCTGAAGTTCACTAGTCAGGATACAACTGTGACATAGGCGTCAATGACGTCATAATTTTGTGACGTTGTGCAGCTTTTGATGCTCTGAACAAGGTGTCAGTTCCGTGCAGTCGATCAAACAACATCGCGGCTCCATAGTTTGTGTTAGATCTTTAAAAGAAGTAAATTAGTCCATTAAAAAAATTAATAGTGATATCAAAAATATAAAGCAGCATATACAAGAACTCAGCAGGCAGTAAGTGCACAAATTCATCTAGCAACATTGGTGCAATCCATGCAACAACAGTGCAACATTTAACGTCAAAGTTGTAATACGTTACCAAAACTGTAATATCTAGCAACTAAATTGTAACACAAAGCAATACGATTGTATTATCTAACACCAAGATTGTAACCTAATATCAAATTGTAACATAAAAGTAAGAATATAGTACTGGCAAAGAAACTATTTTACGCAACATCAAGATTGTAACACTAAAATTGTAACTGGAAGAAAAAAATTATAACTTTAGCAACTAAAATGTAACATACGGAGCCAAGATTGTAACACCTACTATAAAACTGTAATATGTATGTGCACGATAGAATATCTAGCAAAGATTATAACTCACAGTAACAATAATATTTTAACGAATAAACAAGAATGTAACAACTGCCACCTAAAATATGATAATGTACAGTACTGTGATAGTGTGTGTATGTGCGCGTAAGTGTGTATGTGTGTTTGTGGAGTTGACACTAATGGAAATGGCTGAAAGGAAACAATTACAAAAAAAGTTGTCAAAATCAGATGAAGGCTCTACTGAAAGACGGAAACTACAACTTACTTTAGGTGATGGAAGTCATGGAACTCGGGTGATTGCAGAAAAGGGAAATGGTAGCCACTGTGATTTACTGTAACTCTGTAGAGGATAAAGACCACCCACAACCATAAACAAGCCAAGTGCGAGCCCATAATCAGTGGCCCGATGATCCCCGAGAACATGTTAGACAGAATGTATTCCACAGGATGAGCGTATGAAACGGCTAAGCAAAACGGTGACGACCACTCGTGGTGAAGTTTGTGTATATGTTTGTACAAGGCCGGGTGGTGAATCAGTCTGCAGACAAAAAGGCCACCACAATGAATGGTCACGATTGTTACAGGAAGAGAACAACGGGTACAGAATATAATAATAGATACATGACGACCACAGTAGGTGCAGAATTATCATGCCAGCTGAAAGATGACAAGAACAGGTGAATAATGACAAAACCAGGCATATAATGACAACACCAGACTTCTAATGGCAACACCAGGCATATACTGACAACAAGGGGCATATAATGGCAAAACCAGACATTTAATGACAACACCATAGCAAGAATGATAAAAAGACCCAGAAAGATTACACCAGATGCAGTGTGATGCAATAATTACTCACTGTCATCACCAGATACAAAATGGTACACATACAACAATATCGTAGAGAACATGGTACATACCGATACAAGATAATCCCAGACATAAAGATTACAAATAGTTGTCACAGTGAGTAGGTGAAGAGAATGTGTGTGTGTGTGTGTGTGTGTGTGTGTGTGCGTGCGTGCGTGCGTGCGTGCTTGCGTGCGTGTGTGTATGTGTGTGTGTTTGTGTGTGGATGTGGAATAATACAAAATTGAATTTTTAAGTAACAACTTAACGCAGTGAGTGACGTTAGATACAAGCACTTAATGCAGTGAGGGGCTTTACATATGGCAACTTAAAATAGTGAGTGACTTTTATATAAGTGTGACACATATTTCCACCCCTTCCTTTATTTGTTACTTGTTTTAATATATTTCTATTTATAGAACTAAATAATTGTATTCAGTAAATGTAAAATATAGTCAAAAGGAGTTGTTGAGGAAAGAGACAGTTAATATCTGTCCAGGTAAAACTTCTACAGAAGAATTATTGTTGTTTCTCTACAGCCATTGGTAGAACCCCCTTTCACACCTTCCTTGAAACTGGACTGTCAGTGTGTTCTTTTGCAAGCCAGTGATGAAGGCATGACGTCATCCACTGTAGTGGGAAAACATTAACACACTTTGAACTTTCCTTACTCTGTGACGTGCATTATTCGTGTTGTCTGACCATCAGTTTATTGAAGTAACATTGTTAATGAAGTAACATTGTTAATGAATATTGTTTACTCTACGAGTAGCGGGGGACAGTTAGAGGTAATTTTTAGGAGCACTATTATAAACAATTACTAAGAGAGCCTTTTCACCTTTTCAGGACTGCAGCTACACTGAACAATCAAACAGGCACATGTTTGTGCATTTCTATATATCTTCATTGTATGTCGATAGTGTATTTGATCAATGTTGAATTACTGTGTAGTGTTTAGTTAATTATATTGTTTAAAAATTATATTTCTTTGCTTATCAAAAACCCCTCCAAAGCCTCATCTATCTTTTAACTGGGACAAAAGGTCAGGAGTAGTTGGTGGGCGGGGCTTAATAATTAATAAGATGGGTGTAGACCTATGGAGATGGTGTCCGTTGCTCTATAGGACGTTTGCCAGGTGAGAGCTTTAATTTTATCACAATAATTCCCAAAAGTGTACTGTTGATACGCGGCACGCTAACGGACTTTAGCAGTGCATGTCATAAAGTAAATGATAAAATATAGCAAGTGATTTGTTATTCTATTTATAATTATAACTCTGGGAGTCTTGGAGTAAGAGGCGGTGACTACTTTCAGGCCCAAGTCCCCCCAAAATTACACTATGTTGTAACTTTGGATAGTCTGTTAAATGGAAAGACAATCTATTTTAATGGAAAGATAACTTATTTTGATGGAAAAATAAATTCTCTTAATAAAATGATAAATTATTTTAATGAAGAAGTATTGTTTTAATGAAAAGATATATTGTTTGAATGGAAAGCTTATGTATTTTAATGGAAAGAAAAATTGTTGTAATATATTATAAATAAAACAGATTCATCCTTTCACAAAGTCTCGAAATCCGAAATTCGCTTCTTAATATATCACAACATTATACTGTGAACTAATGTCGGCAATAGTAATAATTGAAACAGGTGCTATATCGCTACAACAGTACCTGAATAAAAGCAATAATCCCACATCAGGAAAGTTTACAGACATGCAATGAAAGGAAAGGAAGAACTTAACAGTAGACGTAATAAAACCTTACCTATAGACGTAATAAAAGCGTACCTATAAACTATTAAAATCCTATCGGCTCAATGAGAACTTACTTGTGGACGTAATAAAAAAATATCTATTGACGTAATAAAAACTTCCTTGTGGACGTAATGATATCTTTTCTATTGACGTAATAAACACTTGCAGAAATAATCATCTCTTTTCTATTGACGTAATGAACATTTTCTTGTGGACGTAATAAAATCTTATCTTTTGACGTAATAAAATCTTACACATGTTTTAAAGTATTAAAACGTATCTATTGACGTAATTAAAACTAACACTTGTTAAAGTAATAAAAATGTATCTATTGACGTAATTAAAACTTACACTTGTGGAAGTAAGAAAAAATCTTATCTAATGACTTAATTAAAACTTATCTATTGACGTAATTAAAACTTACACTTGTGGAAGTAATAAAAATCTTTACAGATATGAAATGACATATTTCTCTGAAGGGAATAACTTGCCTGTGGAAGTATTAAAACTTACTTATAATAATAAAATCATACCTTTGAAGTAATAAAGTCATATTTCTTGATGCAATAAAAACTTACTTCTGGACATAATAAGATCTTATATATTTACATTTAAAAAATGAGATACGTTTTGAAGACGTAAAAATTCCAATGAAAATAATAAATTTTATGCGGTAGATACCAATAAAAGCTTAGAAGTGCAGATAGTAAAATCTTGCAAGCAGAGATAATAAGACCATACATTTGGAAGTGGTACAAACATACGTGAGTAAGTAGTGAAAACGTTCACTTAGTAGTGTAAACGTTAGGTGAGGAAGTCGTAAAACATTACACGGTGAGGTAGTATATCGATGGATTATCTTTTAAAATAGTAACAAGTGTGCCTCTAAAAGGAAGTAAATTGTATTTGTGAAAGTAGATAAAACATACAAGTGGAAGCAGATATCATACCTGTGAAACTAGTAAAAACTTACAAGTACATGCTTCATTACAGTAAAATGTTAAAACATAACTTTCAAAAAGAAAGTTAAACAAATCAAAAAGATCAGTGAACGCAATAGTAACATAACTGTGGAAGTAGTATAAAATCTTTGAAAAGTAGTAAAATCATACCTGTGGGTATAGTAAAATCCTGCTTCACCTAAGAAAGCACTCGCAACAACGTCCACAGCGATTCTGTATAAGGGAGGTAATTCACTGGGTGCAAATTGACATCCCCGCCACTTCATAAGGTAATACAGACCCACAGTACCTAGAAGGTTAGTGACTGTTAAGTTGGCGAAGGTTACCAGCGCCGTTCTCAGAAAGTCTCTTACTGCCAGCTAAAAGTTAATAAAAACACAATGCCATTCATTTCCAGTTAGAAGTTAATAAAAACACAAAGTCAATCATTGCCAGCGAAAAGTTAATAAAAACACAATGTCAAACGGAGTGGTTTTGCCTCTTGAAGATGTTTGTAAATAATCAAAGATAAGCGTACATACTGGAGAGTTTTTGTTCCGCTGGATCTTGTAACGCAGTAGAAAAGACGGCTTGCCCGTCAAGTCCAGAAATAAAAAAAAGGCGCAGAAAGGCCAGAAAAAAATGTTCATGATGACTGTTGTACCTGCAAAGATAAAAATAAAAACCAGTAATGCAATAATGTAACTTTTGAGTCTTTAAGCAGATTCATTTTGAAGTAAACACTTGCTAAATACAGCTTTCCCTGATGACCTAGAGTAAGACTGTTTACCGTCCTTGGATGGATACTTCAAACAAGACTAAAATATTCATTTTGAATATAGAAGTGTTTTGCTATTCTGCATATTGCATCCTTCAAAATGTGTTTTAAACATTCTCAAATAATGTTTACTCATTTGGGAAATAAATATGTAATTGAGTTAAGTACTTTGGAGGATCTCACGATACATAATATTTTGTGTAAATCATTTATCAGAATTTAATTTAAAATATTCGCCTGGATTTGTTGAAGTCTTTAATGTGTTGCCAATTTCTCGTTTTTGTTATGGCAACATTTTGTGCAAATACTTCTTCAATCAAATCGACTCCCTTTTAGTGAAACGTCTGATATTTAGACTTATTAATCGTTATTGCAACGCGGGAATGATGGGAAATTGATGACGTTTTAAAATGAAGGGAAAATCTACATCGCTTGGAGCCAGATAGGTTTGGGAATGAAAACAATATCATATCTCCTTGGTTATATTCAGAAACGTTTACAGCAGCAGTCTGCTTGGGCTTCGAAAGGTAGAACTCATCTAAATTATGAGACAAGAGTTCTCTGGTAATTAGAAACTCTGATTGCTTGAACTTCGAAAATTACAACACTTTTAAGTACTAAGACTAATGATTTTGGTAATTAAGATCTCGGATTGCTTGAACTTCGAGAGTTACAATACTTCTAAATTCTGACACTAAAGTTCCCTGATAGTCTAGAACTCTTGCGTTTCGAGATTTACACTGTTTTAAAGTTCTGTTGCTAATGTTCTCCAATAATTAACAACTCTAAGCTTCCGGGGTTTCAACATTTTTCAGATGCTCTAAGACTAATGTTCTTCCGCAAATAATAACTCCGAGTGTCTCAGTTTGAGTTACAAAGACATATCCTGAAGACTCACATTCACAAACAGCAAAATTATTTAATGACTCTTAAAATCTAAATTATTCTGCTGTAGAGAGCAGTGTATGTTGGAAACCTAAATCTAAAACACATAATTAAACATATTATATTATGGCAATATGGTATTCTTTTTGACCTTTTCTCCTAAGACGTCTGTACCAAAATAGAATAATCATTTCAATAAAATAATAACACAGATCAAGAACATAACCATATGTCAACATAGTCTAAGACAATAACGAATTGTAAGGACAAACTAACACCTCCACATTAAACAAATCTCAGTGTATATATGCTACACAGTACGAGCAATTAGTTGTGTCGAAAGCACCAAAGGACGACTACTCCATAGGCTAAAATCGTCACATCTTGCCACATAACCATATTAGATTGTTATTTATATTTAGGATCGTGTACTTTTTATTGCTAGTTAATCTCTTACACACAGTAAATACATATTGTATATTAAGATCGTGTACTTTATATTGCTAGTTAATAACTTACCCACAGTACATATAAAAAAATCGTCACGACCACACAGATTATACACGTACTCCCAGAGGTGCGTGGCAATGTTCCCCGCCATTCTTTGACGTTGAAGCGATCTGAAAACAAGAAAATGTCACTCTATTGCCGATTTTGTACTTGAACCATTCATTTTTATAAATGGATGACGTCATGTGATTTCATAGACTCCTCGTTGTTCTGATGATTTTACAGTCCATTGTAGAGTCTGAACGCTGCATAATATATTTTGCATCAACACAGTATCTCGTAGAGATCAGGGTTAGAAGAGACATTTTATTTTAATTAAATGAAAACATTGATTTTGTTAACAACTGCTTTCAACAATAATTTCCAGAGAATAGGCCTACTTCTGACATGGCCAAGTAATTTTTCTAGAGAATTTCTGTGATTTGAAAATAATAATTATTCTCGCAATCGAAGCAAGCAGGTAGGTCAAAATTCACATCCCACAATGTGACATATTTGCTCTTTGTGCAAAGCCTGGGGACTCATCTTTATACGAGTGTGTGTTTCAATATATGATCGGCTAACACGTGTATTTTTAAAAATATGCAAATTAAATCATTGTCACTTTTCACTCGAATTGCATACTGGCGTCATCTCATGAATTACCTCCATTTATATAAATATGTCTTTGAAATCGCATTTTCCTCTTTGCTACGTAAAAGTACGATGTAACCGGGACACTTTGATCTGTTAATAAAGTGTGACTGATTTTCGAGTAAACAATACGATGAGGACTTTGGTTAATACAAGTTAGCACATGATTGCTAAAGTGAGTTTTACGCATTTTTACGGAATTTGAAAAAATTATGAAAGTGATTGCTGCATTTCCGAAAGACAAATTTTATTAAATATTCTGCATAGTTAGTACAAACAAAAACTTACTAACATTGCTTTGTTGTGAATTCATCGTCATAAAAAAATAATTACTGAAAGTGTACTTACATGGCGGATGAAAATCCGTATATGATACGTACACTTACACAATGACAAATCGCAGCCGATATCTACTGTTGGTTGTTAATATTGCAATTTAATCGTGTGATCATAAGCCCGTCACAATGTCCCTATTTTTATAAGGGCGATAAGTACACGATGAGTACACGTGATCTACCCGAAGAGATACCTGAATATGTATTTTCACTTTTGATTTTGTACTTATATAAATGTTATGTATAGTTGGAACTAGAATATTGGATCAGTTCTTTGCAACATGTGAAGGTCTTTCGTTGGTAGCTTATCTTACTATTGATAAGTCTACAGAGAGTCGACCTACTACTAAGTCTTGTCCAGACTTAAGTCTGACCTGCATGCGTATCTTACTATTCATAAGTCTACAGTTAGTCGACCTACATCTAAGTCTTGTCCAGACTTAAGTCTGACCTGCATGCTTATCTTTCTATTGATAAGTCTACATTTAGTCGACCTACTACTAAGTCTGGCCTGCATGCATTTGTTTATAGCTCACCTTTCGGTACCACCCATCTCAAGCACTGGAACTGTCGGGTTCACGAAGTCAGTACCAGTGCTTTTGATTACTCTACCATTTCTTTAACTTTTATTTTACACCTCAACTAAGTTTAACCTAATAGATTTTATTCAGTGAACAAATATTTTTTACTTTCAATAAACCAAGCACGTATTATTTTATATTCTCTATAAACTAAACGTGTGCAAGTCAACATATTTCTCTCAATCGTTAGTTTATTTTCTATTTTTTTCCTATTTTAGAAAATACGAATAAGAATTTTTCGTCTATGACTTGTTAATATTACCCCCCACACACATCTTCTTGCTAAATATCTCACCTGAGATGTTAACGAATTAATTATACCATACAATGAACCTAATGCCAGAATTTCAAATCATACAGTAAAATACAATAATTACGAATGAAACTTAGTATGGATATTTGAATAATCACACAATTAAATTTTGAAAATGAAATCCTAAGATTATGCCCATGATCATAATAAGAACTTTTAATTTAATCAAATATAATGTTCTAGTAGGTAAATCGTCCTTACTGCTGTGCTAGAGAGTAATTCACTTAAAACATTATCGCATGTGAAGTCTTTAGTAACCTATCAAAATTACAATAAAGATTCAGAGTTCAAGTCGTATTATTTTCACAGTTCGTAATACCGCATAACAGTTTATAACCTGGAAAAATTTGGGAGGGACCCTTGTCTTATGGTTGTTAGAAGAATGAATGTTCGCTATTGCAGCTAAATCTGGTGGCCAATAATTATCTACAAATGTGCAGGAAGCAGCGACAGTCGACAGTTGAAAAGCGGACTTGATGTGTACGTGATCACGTCGATCAAAAAGATCTCATCAGCTTTCGTTCTTCAGGTGTTAATATCACGCAATGAAGATAACAAGCGTAATCGATATTATTGTCTTTCCTGTATTATCACCATGAACCAGAGCTGGGTTAAACAAAAATATAGTCTTTTGAATTCACTTGCATATTATACCTCGTTATCCATAAACAGAGGCATATGAAATGGCACAAGCCTAAAACTTCATAATCCAATTCCAATAGAAACACTAATTAAATATGTGTACCCACTATGTTTTGTATTATTAGGCATAGACGGAAAAGAGACCAGCCAATGGGTTGAGATCAAAAGTAGAGAATTCTATTGTCTAATTGTGAATTTGGTGGCAAGAAGCCCGGTCATGAAAGGCGGCTGTTAGCTTAATGGCGTGTTAACTGATTGATTGAAAGAGAATAGACTTAGGAAATATATCGAGCATATTGCTATTGATGTGTTATGCATGCTTTCAAATAGAGATAAAGAGTTGTATTATGTGAGTAGAGGTATTATGATGCTTGCCCGTTATGTTACGTACATAACATTGAACCCTTTCATAAGATCGTTATGTTGTATTTATTAATCTGTATGCATGTATTGAGCTAATAAATACTGTTGCAAGAAACGGACTTGAATGTAAGAAGAAATGGACGACTAACTCGTATATTCAAATCATGACATTTCATAATTATACTACTTGAGGTTTCTCTAAGAATTTTTCAAAGAAAGCTTACATCATCTAATATAATTGTTTAAACACATTTTTTTTTTTACTCTGAATCAAATTTTAAAAAATTATTGAGCCTAACTAATTCAATCAGTAACATTTTCAGTTTTTTGAAACTCTGTTTAATATTGACGGTTCACCGCAAAAGAAGACATTAGTGAGATGTTTTTAATCACTAACGTGTTGTGTATTATATTTTATTATATTTTGTCTGTATTCATATTTAAAATATTAAAAATGTTTATGGAAGTAGCAGAAAATTCCAATGGATGGTCGCTATAAATTTATTAGCAAGATATTCATTTAATTAATGAAAATGTTGTGTGCTGTAGCAAATGATAAACAAATTTATAAAACAAACATTAAGAATACACAACATGTGTTTATAACCAATATAAATATGTTATTATTATTACTTTTAAGTTACGTAGTGTTTGCACAGATTTAATAATAAATATTTACTATAATTACAACACAACTATACATGCATTAAGTGTAAATTGAAATTAAAATTGTTTCTAGTAGTATTGTACTAATAAAAGTTAATCCATAATAGGTAAATTGCAATATCATTGATTTACAGAAAATATTAAACGTTATCTACTCTACTGAATGGAAAGTTTGAGGAAGACTTTTTAAATATTAGTGCAACATGTTATTCTGATTATTATTACGTGAGGTCCCTTTTTAATTACGAGAAAATTATAATCTCCACACCTATGATAATTTGCACCTCTCAGCCTGTGGATGACAGATTGGTAGTGTACCCCTTGCACTCTCCACAGAGTAACCCCTAGTATTGTAATGATCATAAAAGAAACAACTCTGACCCTGCATACGTCCCAAAAAGTAGTGAACACCAACCCCTAAAAGGCTATGCAACCTGTCTTGTCAATTTAATTTTGTAAGCACCACCCCACACTACTCTGACCTTTTAAACCCAGTTATAAAATAACACAGGTCGAGGATGTTGATAGATAATGAAATAACATTTATTAGCAAGCAATTAACTACAGACTACATGACAATTCAACATTGATCAAATACAAATAATGACATATACAATGAAGATATACAAAATGCATAAACAAACAAATACTTGCAAAGAGCAATTATAGTGTCAGGCCTGAAAAGCTTCTCTTATTAACCCTTATGGAATCAAAAACAGTATCTGTTAACAAAGTTCAATTGTTTATGTTCAGATGACATGAACAAACTACATCAAAAGATAAGAGAGAAGTCAAATAATTTCACGAAAAGGGTCAACATGACCTGAATGGAGTTCTATCCTGTGATAGGTGACGTCACGACTTCAGGCTCACAGCAATGCACACTGGCTGGCTTCACAAGTACTGTTACTCAATGGATACAGCACTCGATGTGTGTCTGATGAAACCTTCAAAATATAACAAAACAGATCACATCCTTAAGTGAAATATAAATCACAGAAATGGCAAGTCCATTGTTGATTAGATGCAAAAATAGTACTGTTTCTTCATAATTTTCAGTTCGAAGAAATTTTCTAAATGAAAATTATTTCCTCAAGTTGAATATAGCCATATTTATTTTTTGAAAGTTGAAGTGAAAGTACGTGTTGAGTATACATGACAAAAAGGAAATTATGAAATAAATTCACTGAAAGTATATATAATTTTGAAATATTTCCATTTTACTTATAGAACTTGGTGCCAGGCATGGCACAAAAGAGCCAGCCCCCTAGCAAATAAGAGTGGAGATGTGATGTGAAGATTTATAATTGTTTACAATAAATTAGAATAAGCACAGGAGTCCCACGCACATACAATTTCACACATCCAACTGAAGTAATGAAACACTTCCTTTTACAATATATCTTAGCACAGGAGTCCAATGTACATTTTAAAAAATCATATTGACATAATTTTGCTAATTTCCGAGCCTTGTTAAATATATAGAACTCTCACAGCCGTATTACAACATACATAGAACTCTCACAGCCGTATTACAACATACATAGAACTCTCACAGCCGTATTACAACATATATAGAACTCTCGAAGCCGTATTACAACATATCTAAATCTCTTCCAGTCTTCTTACACACACCCAGAACCCTCCCGGACTTGTAACAACATACCTAAGTCTTTTCCAGCCTTGCTATATCTAGAACACTCCCAGCCTTGCTATACACATATGGAACTCTTCCAGAGTTGTTAGACTTACCTAGAACACTCCAAACATTGTTATTGCCTTGAAATCTCTCAGCCCTGTTACAAATATCTAATACTTGTCCAGCTTTTTTATAAATATATAGAACTGTTCCAGCCTTGTTACATATATCTAGAACACCCCCAACCTTCTTACACAAATCTAGAACTCTTACAGCCTTGTTACACTTATCTAGAACTCTTACAGCCTTTTTACACATATCTAGAAATCTTACAGCCTTGTCACACATATCTAAAGGTCTTCGAACCTAGTTACACATATCTAGAGCTCTTCAACCCTTGTCACACATATCTAGATCTTCCAGTCAGGCTGCATGACAGTCCTGTTGTAGGAATAGTATTCATAGCAGAAATGGAAGAATTTTTTTTTTTACATTTAATTAGAAGTTTTTTCCTGAAGCATTGCTTGGCCCAACTTGAACAAATTTATAACGTATAATTATAAATGAATAATAACTAATGACCTGTGTGGGCATAGCAACGTGCTGAGGGAAAGAAATGCATAAAATATTCATAACAATACTCGCATTGCAAACAATTATCCTTACAGGACATAATCGATTTGATGCTATCTATATATCCCTTTATCTATGTATGTACGTACCTCTCTCTCTCTCTCTCTCTCTCTCTCTCTCTCTCTCTATATATATATATATATATATATATCTGTCGCCACCCCACCTTCTTTCTGATGAAAGGAGGGTGGTGGCTAATCGATGCCACGTAGGACTTGCATAAATATTATTACAAATCCACACACAGAATACCAAGATGGTTATTTGGCTCGAATTTTATTCTGCGTCTAGGTTACGTATTGCCGACATGTTTGCATGTGTGCTTGCATATGGGTGAGGGTGAAGTGTAGACGACACAGACGACACAACGTACAACAACGACAACAACCACTCTTTCGAAACCATAGACAGGAAATGTCTCAATGTCAGAGTATAAATCCACATTTATTGATCTATGGGTTTCCTTTCACACGTTGGTTAGTCAGCCATCCACAACTCACACCCATGGGATAGGGGGATAGAAAAGAAAGAAAGAATGATAAATGATGAAATAAAATAAAAGAAATCTAAAATTCAATTTCTTCATGCGGTACTACTTCTATATATGTTAAGCATTATTTATCATAAGATAGCAGCCATTATTTATAAGTTTTGGAGCCACTGCTCCTATATAAAATTCAATAGTTCAACAATAAACGTCATTTGACTTGCCAGTCCTCGTCAGTCAGTTCCATCAATATTTTCTTATATTAATCTTAAAGCCATCTTTTACTTATAAACATAGATTTACTTAAGGTTTAGTTTTAATTTTTAATGCTTAATTGAGATTCTAAGCTTTAGTTTTAAGTTTTAGGTTTATGTGCTCTGAGATTCTTACACTAGTTTGAATTTTCTTTTACTCACATAGTTATTGTCACTTTCTCCTTGTGCTGGGGGATTGATGATACACAAAAAGCATGGTTCGCTCCCACGGCCGTCCTCGCTGCTACGATGGCTGCTACAATTTCACGCTCTCGCTGTGCTCCTCCTTAGGCCTAATTCTCATTCTCTCTTTCTCCTCAACATCGTTGCATCTCTCCTCTTCTCTCCTCTTACGTTTCTCCTCTTCTCTTTCATCTCTCATCTCTCCTCATTGCTCAACTAATGGCCAACCTTGCCGTTTTTTCTGCAACATGCCACGCATCATCACGACTGCTCCCAGCAATATACTGCCTTTACAATATATTGCTTCTGCAATATATCCCGTGCGTTGCAACAATATACATCCGATTAATTACTTCTATTGGAAAATGATTGCACAGAGTCTTTGAAAAACCCAGAGATGACTGTCCTGTATGACTGGTTCATCTTGATCTGTTGATGGCCATGATGGCGCATCTTCCATATACAGCCTGGTGACATCTGGCACTCTATTGCAGTGTCCAAGAGTTCTCTAGCGCTGGTTGCGTCCCAGCCCATAAAGTCCCTGGTACAAAAAAGCAGGGAGAAACTCTAACAGAGGGTCTTTCCACCCCTCTACAAAACGCTACATTCTCGATGTTTCTCATTCATTTCTGTCTCCGTATCCCCTTTTATGCACAAAGTTCTTGTACATCATTTTCACTGAGCTGATTAGAACACACACCCTCCAGCATACGGTACCCCCATCCAGCACTGCACTGTACGTGCTGATGAATATTCTGACCATTCTGACTGTCCACTTTCTATTAGTGCCAAGTATCAAGTTCCAAGTTGGCACATTTGACCTACCTAGCTCAGAGCAAGGATCTCAGAGAGCACATTATTTTTATTTTGTTTTTAAAACTACAGTTACTATGGTGACTCATCGCCACCTGGCAAGCTGTACACTAATTATGGCAAGAAAGGGTTGTACACACAAACCAACATTTAACTACAGTAATATAAATCTTAACTTTCCAATCACTCAAAATTCTATTTCAATAAGTAATTTCACAATAACAATACCAAACATTTATATAGAGGTGTTTCTTAAAATAAGTTACTTTTCAAAACTCAAAGCCTGCCTTCTCACAGACAAAATTAGCATCTCAGTGGTTGTCATGTACTCTACACTGAAACAAATTTATTGGTGTGGCGTCCTGATCACAGAGGGGTAAATATAAATATATATACATCTCACATACAGCAATTCACAGGAGCTTGCTAAGAAAGACAGATCAAGTACATGGTGCATGTTTTGATCCGCATACTTAACATTAAACAAAATAATTAAAAACTTAAACAGCCAGATTTGAAGACAGAAAGTGTACGAGTTGATGATTACGTTCACCAGGTCAAACTAAAATAGGGTTAGGATCGCAGCATTCAGGAGAAATTTCTTCTTTTTCAGAAAATGACTCTTGGCTATGACATCATCACAAGCCTTAAGATGATAAATACCCTCATGACAACCAGCACCAGTTCGTCCATTCGTTCATCATGCTTATCTGTTGTTCAGAGCTTAGTGCAAAGTTTGCGATCTGCTGTCCGTACATGCCAGACTTTGCGCGAAAATAAATACAGGTCAATGTTATTACATTTGATAACTTTCATTCCCAAAATTAAAATAGAAACCTTTAATTATCAGTAAAATAAATGATTAAGAATATGTGTCAAACAGATAAAAGACAGTAATTGAAATGCTGTTTGTCCTATAATGACATTGAAAATGTTATGTGTGTGGTCGATTTTCTGCGCTGACGTCAGGGGCTAAAACCATAAGCATTAAAAAAAATATCAGTCAGATCAAGTCAAGAGCCTTGAGTGAGGTCAAGGTTTGGCGTATCACCTTGTGATCTACTCAGAGGACTGTTGCAATGTTGTTGAGTTCACTAAAACTTCCATTTTAATTTCTACATTGTGTTTTAATCATTTATTTTACATCAGACAGAACTGTGAATATAGTGACATATGGAAAAGTTGGGAGATAGGAGAGAGGGACACAGAATGAGGGACGGGGAGATAGAAGAGAGGGAAGAGAGGGCAGGCAGAGAAGATAAAGAGAAGAGTAAGAACAGATTTAGGAAATAGATAAAGGAGAGAAAGAGGGAATAGCAGAACAGAGAAAGCAACGGGGGAGGGGAGAAAGGAGGGAGAGAGATCTGATTTGAAAGGACTGGATTCTGTATTATGAAGGGTCACCATACTCCAGTGAAGCAAAGTTAACCCCAAAAGAATATTCTAAAAATTAGTCATCGGAAGTCTTCCATGCATTTCAAGTCCAGAACCTTCATTGGTGGGTGTAGTGGTGCCTGCATTCGGTCATCTGATTTCAGAAGCAAACTGTCAGAGGTCTGTTGTGTCAATCTGTCATCAGCAGTAAACAGTCAACAGTCTATGGTGGTCAATTTGTAATGGGCAACACACTCACATTTTTGACATTGTCAAATGAAACCCATAGAGTAAAGCTGTAAAGAACTGTTTTCATTTTGGATGAAGCTCTGAGACAGGCACGGTTCAATCCTTAAACATGAGAGAGAGAGAGAGAGAGAGAGAGAGAGAGAGAGAGAGAGAGAGAGAGAGAGAGAGAGAGAGAGAGAGAGAGAGAGAGAGAGAGAGAGACAGAGACAGAGACAGAGAGAGAGAGAGAGACAGAGAGAGAGACAGAGAGAGACAGAGAGAGAGAGACAGAGACAGACACACAGAGAGAGAGAGAGTCCTAATTAATTACATATGTAGAATGACTCACTCCTGAATCAACTATTTTCCCACAGTCATTGAAAACCTTAATTTGACTCTTCAGTCAATTCGTCAATAAATTCTTCAGTCAATTCGTCAATAAATTCTTTAGTCAATTCTTAATTTGCTCTTCATCCATTCCTGTTACATTACTGCCACACAATGTGACACTGCATCACCATTCAGATATCTACATCAGTGCCCAAGTACATGCATGTCATGACTGCAACAGCACAGTAACCTACATTTCATTGCTGTGCACAGTGCATGCCATCAACATGCAAAGAGAGGCAACCCAGTCATCACCAATACTCACTGAATCAGGTGAGTAACTTCTAAATTTACACCTCTCTATGATGTAACTTACTATTCTCTTACTATTAGTAATACCTGCAAAGAATTAGTGTTTTATAAAGAATTAGATTACATTTTTAAATGATATTAGTACTTCATGAAAAGTCAAGACTTTGCTAACTAACAGAACTGGCTACAATTGAGTTATAAGCATTATTTAGGGACCATGAACATTAGCACCAATTCTTTTACCAAATTTCACTAGCAAATAATAAGAACACTTGTTAATCAGCTTAGATTTTGATTTAATAACTAACATCTGTCATATGAACAACACTTCACATTTAGTATTTGCCTTGAAGACTACCAAGTATTATGTATCAATTTCTTTTTTGTTTAACTTGTATATGTTAAACAAATTTTGTTATTTGTCAAACTTCCACTTCAGTATTTAACAAAGAACAAGATATGTGAATGCCGAGGGGGGGGATAATATTTTATTGTTCTATAAAGGCCATACAATGACATATCTTGGGAAGTGTCCCCCTAAGGTGTGAGAGTGTGAGGGTCAGAATTTCTATAAAGATCAAGAGGCAGACGAGTACATAAATCAGAATAGGAATTCTGAATTGGTAACACTCAGAGACAAAGTGGGAGATAAATTAAATAATGATTAATATATCTGATGCCCGGCCGAGGTTTTCTGTCTGCAGTTATGAAGACCCATATAGGCAGGATTCAGCAGATTTGAGGTTGTGTAGATAATTTGTTAAACGACACATCACAGTAAATCAGCAAGATTAGTAGACAATAAGATCGTAAGATCAGTAAGAGTAATAAACATCAGATTTAGTGCATCAACAAGATTGACAGACAGTAAGATTGGTAGGTCAACGAGGTTAGTAGATGTCAAGGTTAGTAGATCAACAAAACTGGTAAACAAGAACAATATTGGTAGCTCAATAAGATTGATATTCAGCAAGATTATTAGACAAGTAAGATTGGTAGACATCAAACCATTATCAAACAGTAAAACTGATTGTTCATCAAGCAATTTCAGTGATTGCATTGGAAAGAGAAAGTGTGTACCTAAGATCCTGTTTACACCCCGATATGTTATGCAGAGGTTATTGCCATTATCGAAAGTTTAAAAACTGTTTGCTCTCCACGTGCACACACAGACAGAACCACTGTGAGAAACAGTGGCACGTATTGTTATAATAAAATTAAATGCTACTATGGTAGTAGACAGGCTATGAATTAGCGGAGGCAATTCTCGTTCATGTTATCTGTACAAATTTTTAATTTTCGAATTTTCAAATTTAATCTGATCAAAAATTATTTACACGGGAATTTTTATCACATGGTCAGCTTTACCCTCGAGCTCGTAGGATATTTTGGGAGCGATGCTAAAGCGTCTTTGATCTTTGAGCATGTGGGAGATTCTCGGGGGGGGGCGGGGGTCCACATGGCCAGTTTTATGTTGAATTGTCGGTTCAAGGTACTCATAAATAAAACCGGTCGAAGTCATTTGCTCGAATTTTCACTCGTACTGTGACTTTTCTTCATGGCCATCTTTATGTTGCATTTGTTTATTTGAACAACTTTGCTCACTCACACTATCTAACTAACAATTTATCTATCAACCTATCTCTCTACCTATCAACATATCTCTCTACCTATCAACCTATCTCTTTACCTATCAAACTATCTCTCAAGTATCAACTTGGTATACTTTAAGAAATGTACACGTAAATGTAATAAGCTCTTTCTTTCTCTCTTTCATTCTTTCTCAATCTCACTTTAAAGCAAAAGGTAGAATGTTTAATTGATCAAATATATATTCTCTCTCTCTCTCTCTCTCTCTCTCTCTCTCTCTTTCTTTCTTTCTTTTTCACACACAGATATATGCGCGCGCACACACACACCTATACACACTCACAAAGTTACATATACAGATATTCAGACTTTGAAAAAGCAAAAGGTAGAGGTTGATTAATTGATCAAATATATGCTCTCTTTTTCTATCTCTTTTTCTCTCTCTCACACACACTCAATAAGAAACATACACAAATATTCAGACTCTATAATACGCTCTCTCTCTCTCTCTCTCTCTCTCTCTCTCTCTCTCTCTCACACACACACACACACACCACACACACACACACACACACACACACACACACACACACACACACACACACACACTCACGCACATACACAAATAATATCCAGACTTACAAACTCTGTACAAGAGTGTTTCTTTCATTAAATGCTTCAATTTATTATGCTATAATACAAGAATTGCGCGTTGCATCTTCACACTTTTTTGTAAATTATGTAATGGACAATTTATGATGTGGTGATAATAAACAGCATCAGTGGGAATGGGGAATAAGGATTTGATACGTATTGCATGGAATTTTCTTTTCCCTATACAATATAAGTATATTTTCAGTGGAAGGAATGAGGGAAGGAAGGGGAGGGAAGGAGGAAGGAAGAAGGAAGGAAGGTACAGTCAAGGTCATTAGCTAAATGATGTTCGAATTCTCACTCGCGATGTGAGTTACAATCAAGCCTTCCAATAAAGAAATTCATTTATGTTTCTGGCTTTCATATATATATATATATCTAGTCGTTCTGTCGTGAGTGAACGATAAATGCACTTTGTGAACGAAAACAAACTTTTTCCTTTCCGGACTTTGCCGAGCATTAATCTTCGGGCGTCTTCGGAAACGAATAAGCTCGGGTACAAAATGAGTAGCAGCAAACTCGTCACGAGCAGTATATGTAAGAAAGTGTAAATGTTAACGAGAAAATATTTTGAATCTATTATCAGAAAGAATTAGTTCTTTATCAGTTCAAGTATTGTGAAATAGAAAGTGAAAGCAATTCAGGATTCATTCGGATGCATTTACAGCAAAGGTTGTAAATTAATTTCAGTGGAAGCAGACGATAGAGTTATCTAGCCCAGCAAAAGTAAAGATTAACATCTCTGATTAAACTATAACATTTGAATATTTAGCAAATAAATTCATTACTTAGAATGTAAATAGAGGTCATTTTCACTAAGGAACAATTGCTAACTTTTGCTATATAGATATATAATAATTTTTTAAAGCAATATTTGAAATTTTAGCTTGGGCTTATGTGTATTCCCGTGACATGCTTTTATTATCATTTTGATATAATATAAACTAATATAATGTGAAATATTATTGTGAGGTATAAATAAATAAATAAATAAATAAATAAATAAATACTACTACTACTACTACTACTACTACTACTACTACTACTACTACTACTACTACTACTACTACTACTACTACTACTACTAATAATAATAAGTTAAGAGAGAATATGAAAAACGTGTTAGACAAGTCCTGAAGTCCAAGCTAAATGGGGCGAACAAAATACAAACCCTTAATGCATACGCAATACCTGTAGTAAGCTACACTGGAGGTATCATAGATTGGACAGCAAATGAAATAAATGAACTGGACAGGAAAACAAGAAAACTACTCACAATGCATAAAGCCTTACACCCCAAAGCAGACGTAGACAGGCTCTATGTATCTCGAAAAATGGGAGGCCGAGGTCTGAAGAAAATCAAACATGTCATTGAAGCAGAAGTCATTGGCCTTGTGGACTACATCTGGAATAACAACAAAGATGATCCACTGATAGAAGCAGTAAAAATGAGTGGACTATTCCAACCCCCAGAAACAGACAAAGAAACATGGAAGAAAACAACGAAGCAAGAACTAGCACTTACATGGAGCCAGAAACCTCTGCATGGCCAGTATGTACGACAAGCCGACGAAATATCAACAAAGCAATCAACGTACAAATGGTTGAAAGAGGCAGGATTGAAAGCAGAAACAGAAGCACTCATAACAGCTGCACAAGATCAAGCATTCAACACCAAAGCACACAAAGCGAAAATCATGAAAATTTCAAATGATTCCAAATGTCGACTCTGCAAATCCATGGATGAGACAACAGAGCACATACTATCTGGATGTCAGGTTCTGGCTGGAACGGAATACACCAAACGACACAATGAAGTGGCAAAACACATACATAGAAATCTGTGTGAGAACTATGGCATACAAACCCCAGAAAGAGCATGGATGCATCAACCAGAAGCAATCACCGAAACAGAAGAAGTCAAAATACTGTGGGACTTCGAGATAAGAACAGATCGGGTGATTCCTGCACGAAGACCAGACATTGTAGTTCTCAATAAGGCCAACAGAACAGTATCAATCATTGATGTCGCTGTTCCAAGTGATAGAAACATAAAAACAAAAGAAAGAGAAAAAATAGAAAAATACCAAGACCTCAGATTAGAAATCCAGAGACTGTGGAATGTAAAAGCAGAAGTGATACCTATAGTGATAGGAGCCTTGGGGAACATAACATCTGAATTGGAAGGCTACCTGAATAAACTCCCTGGAAACCACAGAATCGCTCCACTATTCAAAGCAGCGCTCCTCGGAAGTGCCCACATCCTCCGTAAAACCTTGGATCTCCCAGAATCTTGGTAAGATTCCGAGACCTTGGATCACAACCGACAGTCAAATAGAAGTCGTGGAAAGAGGCTGAATAATAATAAAATACCACTTAATAAAATATAAAAATAAAGCAGTCAATATAGAAAAATATATATTTTTAAGTATATAATTATAAAATTAATAATCTACAACGGTTTAAAATTAATAATTAAATTTATGATTATGCACAAAGTTATGTTACAGAGGTTTTGCAACGTAATTAAATATGACTATAAATTAAGGATTATATACAGTAACTCATTTTTCTTTCAATCATTTAGGAAAAGATTGATTGGTTTGAGTCCTAAGATGCTATCAACAAGCTTACATTACGTTTCTTGTTACAATCTCTCCAGATAATAAAAATTTATTTGACTTTTGTCTGGTTTGCTGTTCTTTCTATAATCTCCCCAGATAATAAAAATTTATTTGACTTTTGTCTGGTTTGCTGTATTATCTCTCAAGATAATATAAATTCATTTAACTTTTGCCTGGTTTTAAAGTCCGCTAGAAATAATAAAATTAATATGCAAAACCAATATCTGTAGACTTTATATTTTAGTCAAATCACCGTTTAATAGTGCAGCTAAACAGAATGTAAATGTTATGTCTTTCTTTAATCTGAGCAACAATGTATTTCAATTTTCATGTGTACCTTGTGTGCTGTTTAATTCTAAGGTATCATTGTTATTTTGATCAGTAGAAATACTATGCAATTAATTCTCGTTCAATTTATTTTTTTGTAATTTAGCACGCTAGTCAGTGTTAGAACTTTTAATGTCTGATAGAACGAATCTGGATCTCTGTAGAATAGCATTGTATGATTCAGAGTCATTTTCATCATTTCCTTGATTTGTTAAATGTGTATTATGACTTAGGAATTTCCTAGTGTCAATGTTTTATCTGTAACTTTGTTGATATGTCATAACTCTATCTGGAGAATTATAAATGTAACTTTGCCTTGTTGATACTCATAACTCTATCTGAAAAAATGTAAATGTAACTTTACCTTGTTAATAATGTATAACTGCATCTGGGAAATGTAAATGTAACTTTAATTTGTTAATACAGTGTAAATCTATCTGGAAAAGCATTTAATTTGTGAAAGGACAATTAGCTGAATTGTTCACTTATGGTGAAGTAAATGATTGCATTCAGTAAGTGTAAAATATCTTGTAAAAGATAATTAAGGAAAGAGATAGGCAAAGCCTGCCCATTTGAAATTCTACAGAACAATTAGGAGTGGAGTAAATTTGCCTCCCCTTATTTTAAAAATTAATTGTTATATAAATTGTTGCATTGTCAGGGTAACCCGACCTTGGGCACTCTTTATGATGGTATTTTTGAAAGTGTCTGAGTTTGAAGCAAGAATATTCCAGATTGCTGACGTAATGCAAACTGAGTAAGTAGTTTTTATTATCCAATGATTATGGTTTACGAGACCGAGACCAACCAATGGGTAGAGATTAAGGTGTTTACTTGCTGTAGAAAATTCTATTCTCTGATCACTTTGAATTTGAGGTGGCAAGAAGAAAGTCTGGTTTTGAAAGGTGGCCATTATCTTAAGGAGATTTAAACTGACTGGTTGACAGAGAATGGAATTTGAAATATTTCATGTATTAATTTTGACACAACAAGATAGGTTGTGTATTAAGTTTTCGATGACTAGTAAAATTAAAAATAAATTGTAAGATATTGTTGGTCATGTAAAAATATTTGAAAGACCCAACTGTAATTATGCCTCTCACTGGTGTAACTTATTGGAAAAGTTTGGTTACACACACCATCTACAGTCGCCATTTGCGAATAAACCCTGAAATGATCGCAAGTTACTGCTACAGGTAGAAAAAAAAGTTTATCTAGAATTGAAATACCCATTTCTTTATTATTACACCCATCGAATGCCAAAGTAAATAAACGATAGTAAACTAGTAAACTAGTATCGACATGCAAACAATGCCATCTCTTTTCATTCACTTTCCCGGCATGCTTAGTAAAACGCTTAAACTACCAAAACTGATATTTAGTCTGAATAGCTTTTGATTATACAACTATTTGCTGTTATACTGCTCAAGGATATTCACATGCGTTTTACAGCATGTGATTATAAAGATGTTCACATGTATTTTATAGGTATTTCCAAGGCATTCGCTTTTACACAGTATTTACAATGCGTTTATCTGTTTTTACAAGATATTTTTCAAGGCGTTTGCATAGTTTTAGAAGGTGTTTATTAGAAAGATGTTCACATGTTGTTTACAACTGGGTATTTACAAGGTGTTGACATGTTTAACATGCAATTTACATGTTTTATTTTCTGATATAGAAACATATGTACAGAACTGGACAACAATGTTTAACATGCAATTTACATGTTTTATTTTCTTATATATAGAAACATATGTACAGAACTGGACAACACACTGTGTGCAACACATATTTGACCTTGAACTGATTCTAACAAATTCTCATTGTGCAAACACTTTCCATTAACACAGATGACAGGAAAAAACATCGGTTTATTGCTTAACTTAAAAGACAGCAATTAATGTACATATTTATACAAAATTAATTTACTGAGTAACATGCGTGTTCAGTAATATACATTGACACAAATAATAAAGCTTTCTAAGTGTGATGCACAACAATAAATATAAACAAAATGACTGTAGAAGATATTTCGCCTGATTGCCATCGATCAGGTTTACATCCCTTTTCATAGGGGATATAAACAGGCAAAAAGGAACTATAAAGTGAATTAAATTTCCATTTGTAAATGAAATAGTACAATAAACATATTAGAAAAATGAACACCTAGAAATGAGAAGCATTTTATTAGTTTATTTTCAAAGTAATACGATGGGTTAACTCTAACAGTATACAGCGTGTTGCAGAGTAAATTTGCCTATCCCTATTTCTAAACTTACTTGTTACATAAATTGTTAAATGTCAAGTGACTTGACCTTGGGCACTGTTTATATTGATATATTTAAGTGACAAAGTTGGAAGTAAACAACTCGGTAAAAATGTATTAGATTTGTTGATCTAATCTAAACTGATTTTAGATAGATGAGTATATTTTTTGTATTATTCAATAGGTAACATTTACAAGAACGAGACCAGCCAATGGGCTGAGATCAAACGTTTACCTGTTGTAAAGTATTATATTGGCTAATATAATCACTTGAATTTGGAGTGGCAAGAAGCCCGGTCTTGAAAGGCTCCCATTAGTTAATGTTGAGATAAATGATTGAGATAATGGACTTCGAAATATTTCAGTAATTTTGCTATTGATATGATATACTTGTGTTTTACGTAGAGATGTATTATGTGAGTAGACTATAATTTCTACAAATTGTGAACTATGATATTTACGAATAATTACGAATTTAGGTTTGTATTATTTTCGTGAAACTGTAAATCATGACCAAATCGGACAACTATATCACAATAATGCTAATAATATAACTATAAGAGTAAAAATGTTTATAATAATAATGAAAACATTATAAAGTTCTTCATCGCATAATTACAATTAAAATACCCAAGGTCTGTATTGGCCCATGACAGTAAATAGCAGGATGTAAGAAACAAGTAACGGTTAGTCAGAATAATCTATGATGTGCACATTTCACCATATTTATGTATCTGTCTATAGCAGAATGTGTCTAGCAAGCTAGTTATCCGTTTGTCTAAGCATACGTACAAACAAAAATGTGTATATGAACCTACGTACACATATTCACAGTGATAAACGGACAGATAGACAGACAGAAAGAATGAAGCACTAGTTGATCACTGATATCATGTTCATTAGAAACACTTTGTATACTGGAATCACGCACTAGTTGTTCACTGATATCATGTTCATTAGAAACACTTCTTGTATACTAGAATCCTGCACTAGTTGTTCACTGATATCATGTTCATTAGAAACACTTCTTGTATACTAGAATCCTGCACTAGGAGAACTGAATACTCTTTCTATAGGAGCACTACATGACCTGCAGAAATAATTTCACTAGGGATCCTATTTGTACAAATGAAACATTTTCATTCTAAACCATATATGTACATAGAAAACAATGCTAATACGAACACTATTTGTACACTGAAAACAAATTATTTGTAACCAGAATATGAAAATAACTCAAACTACAGACAAATTAGCACAGACAGAAGAATTTTTTATTCGTTCCCATGAAAATCTAAAATATCTAATCTATACACGTAAAGCATATGTTTACGAACGTGTTTGCGTGCAAGTCTATAGAAGTATGCGTGTTCGCTGACGCCAAGCCAAGTGTTTGCTGACGTCGAGCCAAGTTTACGTGTTTGTGTTCAAGTCTATAGTAGCGTACTTGTTTGCTGATTTCAATCTAACTGGGAGTGTTTTATACACTTATTTCTTATTTAACCAATATAATTTCTTAAAATAATATTCGATAAACATCAAAACATATTTTCTAATTCAAAATAAACAGATCTGTGGTTACAATTTAATAAACTGTAGATATTTAATAACAACAGTGAATCAGTGATATTAACAAATGAAAGATGTAGAGAAGTAATAGTTATAAAAACACTAATAATTGAAGGCAAATAGCAAAAGCGAATTAAGAATTAAAGAACGTAATTACGAAATAGAAAACTATTATTATTAACAGTAGATGTAGATATTTAATGAAAATACATTTATAATCTGTTCATAAAGATGGAGCTATTTAGTGAAAAGATCAATGTCAACGATAGAGTGAGGGACGTCTTGAATGGACCGATCACAAAAGTAATTAAATAAAAGGGAAAATTACAATAGTCAAAGATTATACTCGATTATTATATAAAATAAACACAACACACAGACTGGTGCGGAAACCATCTTAAACCTTTTCACAAATATAGTGCATTGAATAACTACAGTCTGCGTCATTCCATTGGAAGGCTTTTGAGTACAAGAGATTCAAACACTCTTCATTCAATTTATTGGGCTCGCCATCTGCCCAGTCTTTGTACGTCACTTCCGTTTTGTCAGGCCATTGCCAAGCGTTTTGTCCAGGAATTCGTCTTCCTTCAATCAAATACATCCTTGAAGTGTGCACTGAAAAGAAAAAAAAATGTGTTAAAGATTCGTATGCATTTATGTCTAATTGTATGTATGGGCGTGACTGATTAACATAATTAGTTCATAAATTGTGTATTCTGTGATTTAATTTGGAAATGGATGCAGACGGCTTTTTCTCACTTTACATTATGTAATGGAGTCAAGGCAAATTATACTTGACCTCATAACCCACAAGCAGTTGTATGGTTATGCTAAGCTTTTTGAATTTCGCATAAACGATATTTTTGGGACCAGCCTCGCAAAGAGAAGCCATGAAAATTACATAATACGTTGAACAATAGAAGATATAGGTCATATCCAAGCCTGATGCTTGACCGATAGATTTCCCGCCATAAATTCATATACCGTGGACCGGCGCCAATGCCTGAATTCACTGGTACGCTTATGTCCATTCCTTCCAGCAGAACACGGTGATTACAGTAATCCTAGCAAATGCAAGGTACCAATTTTCTCCTAAGGTGTGCAGCATACTTCCTCAGGCTTACACACACCATCCTCAGGCTTACACACACCACAACAGACGTTCCAGCACCTTCCCAGTCATACAGGTTTATGACCGTTGAACATGTGAAGAGTAACTGGGAACTTGAAACTTGGGACTCAAACTCAAAAGCTTCAAACCCAAAGTGAAACGGCCACTTGTTCACTGCAAAATACAATCTAGGAACTAGCCTAAGTTTCATGACTGGACTTGAGTTACGTCAAAATCATAGTGATTAGATCAGGTAAGTTTCAGTCTCTGCCCACTGACTAGTTTCTAATTTGTAAACCTTAAACTATTGGATAACAAAAATTTATCATCCACTCTTGACTGGTTTGGATTACGTCATCAAGTTCTTGCATATTCTTTACCTGAGTTGTTATTTTAACTCTGGTGCTTACAAAAAATAGTGTCATGTGCTCTTGATGAAGGTCATGTCACAATGACACTTAACTATATAATAATTATTTTTTAAAATAAGGACAAGCAAATTTACTCCGTCACAAATTGCAATAATATCTTTTTCTTTGTAAATTAAAATTACATATTTAATTATTACATTTGTATTGTTGTATAAATTTCATTAATTTCATAATTATTTACTTTAAAATACTATAATTCGTGTGTAGTTGATTGATATATTAATATATTTTATTAAAGTGTATTTGTATTATATTGCACATTTAGTTGTACCTCATCACCAACTTTCAATGTATACATTATGTCAAATTAATAATAAAGACTTCAAAATTAAAATTCCAAATATTGTTTTAAAAGAAATTAGATGTCACATAGCCAGTTTTAACAATTATTTGGCGGGCAAAACGACCTTGATAAAGTAATAAGTCTATTTGCTAAGCATTCGAAAATTATAGGTTAATCACAAAGGATATCATGATTGTTGCAAGGATAAATAAATTATAGAAATCGTTTACTTTCATTGAAACTGATTCGCAACCTGTGTTGTTCAAGCATCGAAATGTATTCTGATGTTTCGAATCATTACTGAGACTTTAAGATTAGTAAAGCAATAAAGAATAATAAAATTAATATTAAGAAAATAATTAAAGATAGTAATAAATATATAGTAAAGTAACAAGGAGTAGCAATAGTAGTATAATGTAATAGAAGGTGCTAGTAGTAGTGAATAGTAGCAGCAACACCAGTAGTAGTAGTAGTAGTAGTAGTAGTAGTGGTCGTGTGGTGAGAGTATAAGTAGTAATGGAAGTAGTAGTAGAAGCAGTAACAGTAGTGATACTAGTAATAATTTTGGTAGTTGTGATTGTATTAGTAGTAGTAATAGAAATAATAGTATTAGTGAAGTAGGAGTAGTTGTGGTAATGATGGTGGCAGTAGAAGCAGAAGTAGTGTAGTAGGAGTAGTTGTGGTAGTTGTGATGGTAGTAGAATTAGTATTGATAGACGCATTAGTGCATTTGGAGTAGTCGTGGTAATAGTGGTGGTAGTATAGGTAATAGTTTTAGTGTAGTAGGAGTAGTTGTGGTTGTGGTGATGATAGTAGTAGAAGTAGTAGCATTAGTGTAGTAGGAGTAGTAGTTGTGGTGGTAGTATCAGTAGTAGCAATAGAGTGGCAGTAGCAGTACCTGTAAAACTCAGAATTCGTGCTCGAACTGCCCTGTACTTTGCTTCAGTATCCAAGACAACGAGACGAGCGCCCTCTGAGGTGCAGTTGCTTGACGACGAGCTGTAATTTGCTTCGCTTTGGCTGAAACGGTAACACAAGTTGACGTCTTCATTCCAGATATATCCGTTTGCCACAGGGCACCTACCTGGAATGATTGGTAAAATGGTAACTGAAAACCGTTCTATATACAAGTTAGATGTGATTGCTAATGAAGTGTCTACCGGTAACTTCTCATTAATATGTAGACAAACATTTATAACAATTCTTTATCTAACAGATTTCAGAAGTAAGCAGACTATCTGGTCAATGCCCTTACCATTTGGAATCAAACGATGATAAAACCTCATTCCCATATAGGAAGTAAAATTATCGCCATTGGCTGCACTGTATCTCTGGAACGCTGGAGTACATACTCCAGTTCTCTCCACTTTGACAAAGAAGTATCCCTGGCAAAATGACGTGTGTAGACAGACACATGTGCAGGCAAGCTGAGACTTCACACTGACAGGCTGGCCCAATCCTTCAGGTTGTCCCTGCAGCATCAGGTCGGTCACAAAAACCTCAAAGAACAAGTTTTGCATCACCATTGCAGCCATCTTTGATTGAGAAAATATTTGTTGATATCTGATGAAGTACGAAAAAGTCAATCTCAAGCTTAAGCTTTATTTTCAAGAAAAAATAAAAAATGGGAGACGTGTTGATCTTGTGGGATAATTATTAATATCTATAAATTACTATTCTCGATCACTTGTAATTAGTTACGTAATATTAATTAATAAATATTAATCATAACGAATCAAGGGTGCCAAGAGAGGTGTCTCATATTGTATGAATGGTTAAGATTTTATTAGTAAATTTATGTTATTAAGAACATAACTAAAGAAACACCTAACTCCTACATTTGTTGCAGAGACATAGGCCTAAAAAATATTTATTAACATAGCAATTGATTTGGTATTTAGGATCCGCAATTATGTATATTTCAGGGATTTTATTTTGGTCTTCAAATGTTGTTGCTTACGTCGAATTTGTTCACGTGACCTGTTGTATGAGTCTGCCAGTTTCACCACACTGTCGTCAAAAGTTAAAAAGATATCTGTTGTGAGAAGTGACAGCACAGCACTGTTAATGTCATTGACTAAACTCGTAACGACAATATCTTTAGACAGGAAAATATGATCAAGAATGTATTTTGTTTATAAAATAGTGTTACCTCTTTCCTTGTTATATTTTCGTTCATTGTTTCAACATCGCATGTCTGTGAGTGTAGCGTCACTTCAGTTTGTTTCTTGTAAATTGTAGCGACAGTTTAATTATAATGTCTTGTTCTCTCTTCGTTTACATATCTATTTTAAGATCTATTTCCCAGTCTATTACTCTGTGTGTGTGTGTGTGTGTATGTGTGTGTGTATGTGTGTGTGTGTGTGTGTGTGTGTGTGTGTGTGTGTGTGTGTGTGTGTGTGTATTGGGGTGTGTGCGTTAAATCATATTGACCTGCAGCATTATAGGCGTAGAAAGCTGAGTACTAAGCAGTTTATTTGTAAAATATGTGAAATATTTTGAGGCCATTTGAAACGTAATACATATCAAATATTTCATATTGTGAAACTAAGTTTCATATTAAGTGTAAGTCTTGCAATTTAACGTGAATCGTTGTCCAAAAATGTTTCCTTGACCTTGTGTTTTCTTTTTTTTCAAACTACGAGTGTATCTGTTAGGCAAATTTAGCAGGATTTGAGCCACTTGAGTGTAGACACTGTCTATAGGCGACCTATGTTCCCACAACACAAAGCACTAATTTGCAAAGTTAAATATATTCCTGTATTACCAGAACTGTGTTCACACAACGCAATCCACTAAGTTACAAGGTTAAATATATTCGTGTCACAACTGTATTCACACAACGCAATCCACTAAGTTACAAGGTTAAATATATTCTTGTGTTCTCACAACTGTGTTCACACAACGCAATCCACTAAGTTACAAGGTTACATATGTTCCTGTGTTACCACAACTGAAAACACTAAGTAACAAAATGAGGATGTTAAAAAAGTTACAAATAACCTGACCTGATGTTGCCGTTCCCCAGGAAAAAATACAGATCCAAACACCCCAGTGTTCTAAATATGCTCTCTACAAAAAGCAAAATGCATGTACTGTTGTCGAAAAAATTGGAACACAGAAATGCATTTTAATTTACCTTATATATTTTCTTTCTTGTCGTGACTATCGATTGTGAAGTTCATGAATTGTGAATTGCCATCCAATGTTCATTAATCACAATCTCGCCACTGTCACAATTGATCGACTTTTTGCATTTTACACTAAGTAAAATGAGTTTGACATCAAATATTTATCCAGGCATGGTTTCAGAGAAACCTTAGAATATATTTTGTCTTTTGTGTTAATTCGTTTCTTTTATTTCGTAACATTGGAGTTGCGTTTGTGAATAGAATGGCACATTTATATCGATTTATTTGTTGTATTATTAATTTTTTTTTTAAATGAGAAATGAAAAATATTATAAGTTTTAAAGAAGCATATTAATTTGATACATGTTGATATTTCCTATCAGACGTGATGGGACACGTGGTGACACCAACATGGAACCCGATTCAACACCTACATGCATTACGACACCGACACCCTCTTCCGGCACACAAGAACAACGTCGCTACCTGCTGAAAGCTTACTCACCTTCGAATTTTGTTTCAACTGAATTTTAATTTGTTGTTGTTGTTGCTGGATGCTGAGAGTGAATCAACTACGAGTGTTACAGTTTGCTGAAAAGTGTCAGACATCAGCATCGTAACTCGTTACACTACGAAGCTAGAAAATAAAGACGAACACAAACGGGAAAAAATAAATGATTGAATAAAAATGTTGCGTGGTAACGGTAACTGGAAATGGACGACCATTGAAATAAAACTTCACTTAGTAGAAATCATTGAAAACATTTCCTGCGTTCTTTGAATGAATGAAAGTGGGGGATGTTCATTTTTAATTCAAAAACTGTTGTGTATGTATAACGAGCGTGACTCTGAAAGTCCGCCACGATAGCTTTAAGATCGGTTCTGTTAGTCGAGCAATTCAAATAAAGCGAATTGCTTGCTCAGCATGTACAATTACATCAATTTGTGGAAAGACCAACGATAATGCTGATGAAAGATAAGGTAAATAGATGAACCCTAGTGCTACTTTCCTATGGAATCTGTGTAGGTTTTTATTAAATGTGAAAATACCCTCTGGGCATGCTATTTTAAAATTACCGCGTCATATGAATGCATTTGTCATTTGGTATTAAACAATGAAATTACCAGTGGGCATGCAATTATTACCTTTATGGGATTCGTGAACGCAACTGTCACTTGATCAAAAGTTCTTGGATGTTAACATTTAGTCATAGTTTCTTTTAGAAAAAAAGTTTGGTTTGGTTTGTTTGTTTTAAATTAAAACCTTGCAAATGTGAGTATATAGTATATCATAACATTGTCAATTTAAATTAAACCTTGCAAATGTGAAATATATAGTATATCATAACATTGTCAATTTAAATTAAACCTTGCAAATGTGAGTATATACTATATCATAACATTGTCAATTTTAATTAAACCTTGCAAATGTATATATAGTATATAGTATATCATAACATTGTCAATTTAACGATGTTACTTGTAGTTTTCTCTAGCCTTCCCTCCTCCCCCATCCTTTTCACAATAAAATTATCCAAATTATTATATTTAACATGCGGAAATGAGATGGACATTATTTACGATATTCAACATCTCAATTTTTAAAAAAAAGCGTGTTTTGTTGTTTGATCAATTTTCTTTTACGAACAGACATCCACCGTTACCACCGTAACTGGATGTTCAATCAGGCTTACCAAAACATCCACAACGTATTAAACACAAAATACTAAGTGTTTAATCCAAACACATGAAGAAATATTCTTATGGTTTAATCACCAAATACAATTGATAGTGATTCAGTGAAATTGCCACTAAAATTAGCTTTGTTGTAAACAGAAACAGAAATATATTACTAGCCAGAGTAATTGAAACTGAAATTAGCTTTTATTGCTAGCCAGAGAAATTGAAACAAAAATTAGCCTTTATTGGTAGACAGAGTAATAATTGACATTGCCACTAAAATTAGCTTTGTTGTAAACAGAAACAGAAAAATATTGCTAGCCAGAACAATGAGTGAAATTGACAATACAATTAGCTATGTGGTAAACAAAAATATATTTCTAACCACAGTTATGTCTCACTGAAACAAGATGAACACATTCAGACTCTAAGCAGATAGATGGACAAGGAGCTGGCAGCAGACTGTAGCCATTTTTTTATGCCTTTACAAATGTTCTACAATTTTCAGATGCCTTTTACTGTGTCTGCATGATTTCATCTGTTGCAAGCATGTTTTCATTTCCTAGCTCTATGAGACTGGATATGGCTGGTACCTGCCTTATGAAATCCTATTATAATTTGTTTCCCAAACTTTATACTTAATAATTTACTAGCAAATTAGAGATTTGTCAGTAAACTTTAAAATGTCCTTTATCGTAAGGAAAATAAAAACACATTTATTATTAGTTCGTTAAAGCACTTAATATCAATTCATTAGGACATATCTCGTATGTCCAAATAAAAAAATAAAGTCAGTCTATCAAAAGAAAAAAATTCACTTTATCCTTTAGATAATGTAGGTGGAAGGAAGTAAGCAGATAAATTATCTGTTTATCTATAAGGACTAGATTCAGTTCAAGCTACTTAAAACAAAACATTTCATCAAAAAAGAAAAATACAATAGAGCAATTAGTTTTATTAGAATTCATTTGGAATTGATTCTGTTAATTATTAATATGCATCCTGAGTGAACATGTCCACTCTAAGCACATCGGTTTTCTTTTTGAAGCTGTAGCCTTACGTCAATTGGTATGCTTGTACTGCAGTTGCAAAAATGGACAAGTCATCCACGTGACAAAGACGCAGGCGGTTCAATAGCAAGGCGGCATACACTTGTTTCTAGCATTAATGGGACCCAACTTGGTGATCCACGTATATTTCTAGTACTATGGTACTATAGGTATTGAAAACTAACAACTGAAATTCGACTACCTAAGAATAAAAAAATAAAATTTAATTAAAAATATCATAACAAATAACTAGGTAACAGTAGCGTCACACAATGTGTGACAAAAATGGACTCCAAATAGCAGAATTAGAGAAAACAAGATCACATCAACTCGCCTTATACTTTCAGAGCTTCTTCGTTTTTCCTATTCCTACAAAGACTCATTGTTTTTCCTATTCCTACAAAGACATTGTTTTTCCTATTCCTACAAAGACTCATTGTTATCCTATTCCCACAAAGACTCATTGCTTTTGTTATTCCTACAAAGACTCATTGTTTTTCCTATTCTCCTATTCCTACAAAGACTCATTGCTTTTCCTATTCCTACAAAGACTCATTGCTTTTCCTATTCCTACAAAGACTCATTGCATTTGTTATTCCTACAAAGACTCTTGTTTTTCCTATTCTTACAACGAGCCATTATTCTTCCAATTCCTACACGATCTCAGTGTGTTCCTATCCCTACATGAACTCATTGTTGTTCATATTCCTACATGAACTCATTGTTGTTCATATTCCTACATAATCTTATTGTTGTTCCTATCCCTACAAAAGTTCATTGTAATTCATATTCCTACATAAGCTCTTTATTGTTCCTATTCCTACATACACTCATTACTGTCGTAACTGAACAAAGTGAAGAACAAAAGCAAAGAACGGCTCTAAAATCGAATACTGTGTAGTTAAATGATATGGTCGATCAATGACGCTTTCTGTTGATAAGGATGCCACCTAAGGGTATGATTTATTCATAACACTGTAAACTGTAAAGGTACAATGCACATATTAAATATTGAGTAATTTTATGAGAACAAAATCCTACCACAGATTACTTCCCTTGTTCGGATAATGCTGCGTATTCGCGCATTTGTTACCTTTTCTTTCCTTCTGAAAAGAACTCGTATTGCATAAATATTGCAGATGAACGAATGAAAGATTGATCAAATGTTAAAGTCATTGCAAGAATAACAAAAATATTGTACATTACGTCTATGATTTTCTTTGCTGAAGACTTCGAAATATTGTACATTTTTTACCCACATTGTTATATGGACTCATTACAGACGCCGCCATTTTGAATCCTTTGCATCCAGTTGTTATATGGACTCACAAACTTTACTATAATTGGTTAGATTTCGACTAGTTCTAAGATTTACTGACAGATTGCTGTCTCTCTGACAACTATTAAACCATTATTTATATTTGCTACGGGTCGTGGTTATAACTTTTGTTATATATTTTACTTGAAAAGGAAATAAGAGTTTGGTTCAAGAAAAAACAGTATGTGGCCAAGCACATTATTCCCAGAAATATGTAAAAGCCAACGTTATTCCCAGGAAAAAACCCTAAGCTACAAGATAAATATTCTCCAACAAACGCCATTCTCTCCATAAAACTCTAAGCAATAAATACACTCCCCTGCTGCCGTTCCAACGGAAAAGACAAATTCCAACAATCACATTTGTTTTAAATACACTCCACAATCACATTTGCTGTAAATACACTCCACGCAGAAAGTAAATAAGGGGAGAATACTAAGTGCATTTTAATGTCTACCTGTCTAACGATTATGAACAGCTTTCTTTGTCCATTGTGAACTGCAGTTTATTGCTTGTTAATCCCAGACACATCGATGTCAAAGCTGATCGACTTTTGTATTTGTTTTACCTAGCAGTCTCGGGCTATTTGTTGACTAAATATTTACAAAGTAAGGTATATTGAACTCTCAAACGTTTTTTCCTCTTCTTTATCTTTCACGTTTATTCTAATTTTTTTTTTTTTGGGGGGGGGGCAATGTTTGTGAATGTGTTGAGTTGTAATGAAGGGCTTGATAAACATTGATAGTGAGGAATGCAGTAAACATTAGTAGTGCGTAATGCAGTAAACAATGATAGTGAGGAATGAAGTAAACTTTGATAGTGAGGAATGAAGTAAACTTTGATAGTGAGGATTGTAGTCAACATTGATAGTGAAGAATGCAGTGAACACTGATAGTGAGGAATGTGGTAAACATTGATGGTGAGGAATGTGGTAAACATTGATAGTGAGGAATGTAGTAAACATTGATAGTGAGAAATGCAGTAAACATTGATAGTGAGGAATGTGGTAAACACTGATAGTGAGGAATGCAGTAAACACTGATAGTGAGGAATGCAGTAAACACTGATAGTGATGAATGTGGTAAACACAGATAGTTAGGAATGTGGCAAACACTGATAGTGAGGAATGCAGTAAACACTGATAGTGAGGAATGCAATAAACACTGATAGTGAGGAATCTGGTAAACTCTGATAGTGAGGAATGCAGTTAACACTGATAGTGAGAAATGTGGTAAACATTGATAGTGAGGATTGTAGTAGATAATCAGTCATATTATAGTTCTTGTGGCAAATTACAGATATTTGATCAATTTCCATCGAACACTCAGGTATCATGCTGATATTTTCACACGCTTGTGGACTTTTCGCCGTTTACATTGTCACACGCTGACATCCAGTGCTGTAGCTAAGCATGAACGTTTTGAAAGCTGTGTTCACTTTTAAAATCTGTTAACATATCGAAGCATTTTCCTTTTGAAAGCTGTTACCTTTGAAAAGCTGTGTTCACTTTTGAAAGCCGTTACTTTTTGAATGATGTATTAACTTTTGAAATTTAGTATATTTTGGAAGCTGTGTAAACTTTTGAATGCTGTTACCTTTTGAAATATGAGTTAACTTTTGAAATATGAGTTAACTTTTGAGAGCTGTTACTTTCTGAAAGATGTGTTATTTTTTTAAGTTGGTAGATTTTGGAAGCTGTTAACTTTTGAAAACTGCTACATTTTAGAAGCTGGGTTAACTTTTTAAAGTTGTGTTAAGTTTTGAAACTGCGCTTACTTTTGAAATATGTGCAAACTTTTGAAAACTGTTACGTTGTTTTGAAAGCCGTGCAAACTTTTAAATGTTCTGCAAACTTTTGAAACTGTGTTAACTTTAGAAAGCTGTGCTAACTTTAGATAAATGTGTTAACTTTCGAAAGCTGCGTTAACCTTTGAAAACTGTGTTTACGTTAGAAAACTGCGTTAACTTTAGAGAGTTGCGTTAACTTTTGAAAACTGTGTTAACTTTAGGAAGCTGCGTTGACTTTAGAAAGCTGTTACGTTTTGAACGCTCTGTGAAGGTTGAAAGCTGTTACTTTGTGAAAGTTGTATTAAAAGTGTTAACTTTTGAAAGCAGTTAGATCATTATAGATAGGGCATATTGCATGAAATTTATTAGGATTCAACTTTTTCATCCACCACATGCTGTTAACTAGTTTACCTTTTACCCAAAGTACTTACTTAGTTTTAAAATTAAACTATAAACATAATAGTGTACAAAATGTAATTTATTATAATTCTGAAAATAAAATATCCGAACATACTGCTCTTTGGAATACATCCATAACTAATAAAATCTCTAACAAAAGAATTTTTTTTTTACATTTAATAAAAATATTCAAATTATACGTTTTCCTTTTTAGAATGCCTACTAAAGAAGGGTGTCATATTTTCTACTTCAGTATAGAGGTCAGAGGTCAGATAAATATTCTTATTGTTGTAGCTTGCATCTAACTTTCTCGTTATCATCTGTAAACAAATCATTGACAATGAAACATACATATAGCGATATATTTTCATTTGTAACTACATACACAGTTTATTAGATGTATTGTAACTTTATTATCACTTTGTTTACCCTTTCAATGATTCAGTTCAGTTAAATATGATAATACAGTTGATGTATAAAGAATTCTTCATTCAATTATTTAGATAAAATTTAATAAAATCATATATAACTTTTGAACATTTCACTGTAGTTGATTTCATGCTTTTTTGCAACATATATTCTACCCCCATCTAACATCATTTCATCTGTTCTTTAAAAAAGTATTAACATATATTTGCAAATTATTTTGAAACCATATTAAATTGCAGTGTGGATAAAAATGCGTAAAAATAATTTAGGAAAACAAGGATGACCTTCACAATTTAAGTTTATTAGAAATACTAATTTTTTTAACTTACCGATACTTTAATGTTCCCTAAACGGGATGGATGGACAGTTTGCACCAGGAGATATATTTTCAACATGACGGTGACATTTCTTAGCTCCTGGTTTTCACTATACACAATTATGACCCTCAAGCCAGTTTTTTATTTTCTTATATATAGAAACATATGTACAGAACTGGACAACAAACTGTGTGCAACACATATTTGACCTTGAACTGATTCTAACAAATTCTCATTGTGCAAACACTTTCCATTAACACAGCTGACAGGAAAAAACATCGGTTTATTGCTTAACTTAAAAGACAGCAATTAATGTACATATTCATACAAAAATAATTTACTGAGTAACATGAGTGTTCAGTAATATACATTGACACATATAATACAGCTTTCTAAGTGTGATGCACAACAATAAATATAAACAAAATGACTGTAGAAGATATTTCGCCTGATTGCCATCGATCAGGTTTACATCCCTTTTCATAGGGGAGATCAACAAGCAAAAAGGAACTATAAAGTGAATTAAAAAATTTCAATTTGTAAATGAAATAGTACAATAAACATATTATAATCATATTCCACTGATTTTAAGTAAAAGTCAGAAATACCGATCTTGACGTTAAGTTCATTAGTCAGGATAAAGCTGGGACATAGGCGTCAATGACGTCAACATTTTGTGCCGTTGTGAAGCCTTTGATGCTCTGAACAAGGCGTCAGTTCCGTGTAGTCGATCAAATAAATTCATGACTCCAAAATATGTGTTAAATCTTAAAAAGAAGTAAATAAGTTCATTAGAAATTAATAATAATGATCTCAACAACTTATCAGTATATGCACAAACTCAGCAGGCAATCCACACTTCGCCTCAGAACACCAAAGGAGACACGCACAACGAACAGCGCATCACACTACCTGTCATCACTGCTAACAGCATCCTCAGATTTACTTCACTGATGACAGCAACCTCAAATTTACATCACTGAAAACAGCAACCTCTCCATGGAAGCAATGCCGATGACCTCGGTGAAAATATAGATTTTCCAGAAATTTTATCAGTCCGAGACCAAATTTCACAACCGACAGATAATATAAATCATTAAAAAAAATAAGAATCGACATTAATGATGATGATGACGACGATTAAAACTTGACAAAGCATCTGATCTTTTAAACGCAATAATTAATAAACAACTAAGGTAATACCACACTTATTGTTAGCTATGTAACATAACATTTAACAACTAAGAGCTTACTATACATATGGCTTGCTAAATTACATAACATACAATTATCGTCAAGAAATAAACATCTTGGAATTGCGTTAAAGCAAACTAAGTGTCATAAGATACCAATAGTAGGAAACGATAAGTGAAAACAATAGATGTCATGAAATTCAGACTGTGTGTGCATGTGTTGTGTTTGTGTGTGTGTGTGTGTGTGTGTGTGTGTGTGTGTGTGTGTGTGTGTGTGTGTGTGTGTGAGGAAGCAAGGCTTTAAGGCACTAATGGAAAGGGTTAATGTAAACAAATACAAAACAGTTGTCAAAATCAGATGAAGACACTACTGAAAGACGGAAACTACAACTTACTTCAAATGATGGAAGTCATGGAACTCGGGTGATGGCATGAAAGGGAAATGGTAGCCACTGTGGTTTATTATACCTCTGTAGAGCGTAAAGGACAGCCACGCCCATAAATGTGCCAGGTGCGAGCCCATAATCAGTGGCCCGATGAGCGCCGGGAACAGGTTAACCCCAATGTACTCCACAGGATGAGTGTAAAAAGCGGTTATGCCAAATGGTGCCGTCCAATCGTGGTGAAGTTTGTGTATATGTTTGTACAAGGCCGGATGGTGAAACAGTCTGTAAGCAAACATTGAATAGTTACCATGGGAACAGAACGACAACACCGGCTACAGACTAATAACAGTCCTGATAGATACGAGATGACAGAAATTAGTGTGGAATGATTGAGCCTAATGAAAGATGACAATGACAGGTGAATAATGCCCACACTATATGTGGAATGACAGCACCAGATACTATAAGATGTTGAAAGATAGCACCAAACATTTCATGCTGAAATATGCAATAGTTGATCAATGTCAACACCAGATACATAATGATACACATGTAGAGAACAGAAACACCAGGCAAAATGATACAACACCAGACATATAATTACAAGCGTTTCACGTGGGAAGTGAGAGTTGTTGTTGTTAGGGGGGAATCACTGAAAAATGAATTTTCACGAAACAATTAGTGAATGACGTTAGTTACAAATATCTAATGTATTGAATGTCTGAATGTACTGAGTGACACTTTACATACAAGTACATAATGTACTAAGTGACTTTACATACAAGTACCTAATGTACTGAGTGACTTTACATACAAGTACTTAATGTACTGTTTGACTTTACATACAAGTACCTAATGTACTGAGTGACTTTATATACAAGTACTGAGTTAATTTACATACAAGTATTTAATGTACTGAGTGCCTTTACATATAAGTACTTAATGTACTAAGTGCCTTTACATACAAGTACATAATGTACTGAGTGCCTTTACATACACGTACTTAATGTACTAAGTGACTTTACATATAAGTACTTAATGTACTGAGTGCTTTACATACAAGTATTTAATGTACTGAATGACTTTACATACAAGTACTTAATGTACTGAATGACTTTACATACAAGTACTTAATGTACCGAGTGACTTTACATACAAGTACTTAATGTACTAAGTGACTTTACATACAAGTATTTAATGTACTGAGTGACTTTACATACAAGTACTTAATGTACTGAGTGACTTTACATACAAGTATTTAGTGTACTAAGTGACTTTACATACAAGTACTTAATGTACTGAGTTAGTGCATTTTAATGAAAACAGATTCCTCTTTTAACAATGCATAATATCGGAATCAGAAATTCGCTTCTTAATGATTCAGAAAAATATATTGTGTATTGTTGGTGATACTATTTTTGACTGACACACGTGTTGTATCGGCGCACAGTTTCTGAATAAAGACATCAATCCACATCATGGGACCTTACAGACATACCAAGATTTCTCTGAAGTGGAAAAACGTACATTACAATTAATGTAAACGAAATAAAAACTTACCTGTGAATGTATTAACAACGTACCTATAGACGAAATAAAAACTTACCTGTGAATGTATTAACAACTTACCTATAGACGAAATAAAAACTTACTGTGTTAGTAAAATTTACCTATATGGACATAATAAAACATACCTGTGAAAGTTGTACAATCATAGAAGTGAAATTAATAAATATTATTTGAAAGATAGCAGAAGTAGCTTAGAAGTGGAAATAGTAAAAACCTACAAGCAGAAGTAGCAAAAGTAATCATTTGGAAGAAGTAGAAATTCACAAGTGGAAGTAGTAAAACATAATTTAGAAGTTATAAACACTTAGGGGAGGAAGTAGCGAAACATTACAAGTGGAAGTAGTAATGACATACCTTTGGATTTCCTGTATAAATAGTATATATATATATATACCTGAAAAATGAATTAAAATGTAGAGAAGCAAGTGGAAGCAGAAATCATACCTGCAAAGGTAGCGAAATCTTAAATTTATTCGTTTCTCTACAGCGGAAAATCTTACAGGGGGGGGGGGGTGGAACAGTGAAACAGTGGAAGTAGTTAAAGCAACCTTGAAAGTAGTAAAATCATACATGTGGGTATAATAACTGCCTGCTTCACCGAAGAGAGCACACACAACGAAATCCATCGCGAGTTTGTGTAAGGGAGGTAACTCATTAGTTGCAAATCGACATCCTCGCCACGTAATACTAAGACTTTCAAATTGAATATAGAAGGGTTTTGATATCGAGCATTTCACATCCTTCAACATTTATTTTTGAAAGTCTCAAATAATTTTAATCATTTGTGAAATAAATAGTTAATTGGGTTAAGGACTTGGGGGTGGGGATCTTACATTCCTTTGGGTAAATTTTTTATCAGAATTTGAAAGAATTCCCTGGATTTCGTTATCTTTGTTGAAGACTTTAACTGGTGCCGATTTCTCGTTTATGAAATGGCAACATTTGCCTGACTACGTGCAATTAGTTCTTCAGTCAAATTGATTCCCTCATAGTCAAACATCTGTCTTTTAACCTTATTAATCGTTCTTGTGTACACTGGAATGCTGGGAAAATTGATGACGTTTCAAAATAATAGGAAGATTTACATCGCTCGGAACCAGATAGGTTCTGGGAATAAACAATCAGAAACGATTTCAGCAGCACTCTGGGCTTCGAAAGTTACGACACATCTAAGTTCTGAGACTAAAGTTCTCTGGTAAACAAGACACTAATGATCTCTTATAAATATGAACTCTTATAGTTGGAGCTCAGAGATTTCAACACATAAATTATGATACTAATGTTCTCTGGTAAACAAGACACTAATGATCTCTTATAACTCTAATAGTTGGAGCTCAGAAAGTTACAACACATAAATTATGATACTAATGCTCTCTGGTAAACAAGACACTAATGGTCTCTTATAACTCTAATAGTTGGAGCTCAGAAAGTTACAACACATAAATTATGATACTAATGTTCTCTGATAAACAAGACATTAATGATCTCTTATAACTCTAATAGTTGGAGCTCAGAGAGTTACAACACATAAATTATGATACTAATGTTCTGTTATAAATAAGAACACTGACTGCTTGAGCTTCTAGAATTACAACATTTTTAAACTCTGAGACTAGTGTTCACTGGTAATTAAGAATTCTGACCTTCTGGAGCTTCCGGAGACTTAACAATATGTGTTTGCCTTGAGACTAATTTTCTTCCACTGATACGAACTCAAAATGACTCAGTTTGAGTTACAAATACATATCTCATATTCACAAATAGGAAGAGTCTTATCATTAGTTACTGACTCCTAAAATGAACACAATTCTGCTGTAGAGAGCAGTATATGTTGGAAACCAAAGTTTAAAACACATGGATAAAAATATTATAACATGGCAATATGATTCACATCCTGATATTTTCACTTTAGACAATTGTACCAAATTAAAATAATCATTCCAATAAAATAATAACATATATCATAAACATAACCAAATGTCAACAAAGTCTAAGACAATGATGAAATGCAAATACACACAAACACCTCCATATCAAACAAATCTCAATGAATGTATGCTGTGCACTTCGAACCGTTTGTTTTGTCCAAAGATCAAAAGCAATCTCTCCATAAGCTGAAATCGGTACATCTTGCCATAAAAGCATGCTATATTGCATTTTATATTTAGGATCTTGTAAACTGTTTATTGCTAGTTAATAACTTACCAACACAACATATAAAGAAATCATCCTGACCACACAGATTATACACACTCCCAGAATTGCGTAGCCATATTTTGGCATTGAAGCGATCTCAAAGCAAGAAAAGGTCACTTTATTGTCTAATTTGTACTTGAACCATCCATTGGTGCAAATGGATGACGTCATACGATTTTATGGAAGCCTCTTTCCGATGACCTGTACAGTTCATTGGTTAGTATGACAGATGGATAATATCTTTTGCAACAACACTGTGTCTGGCAGAGATCATGGTTAGAAGAGATAACTTTTTAAAAAAATGAAATAAAAACATTTGTACACTAAATCCTAGACAATACGACTACTTCCAACATCACAAACTAATTGCTCTGGAGAATATTTGTAACATGAAAATAATAATTATTCTCGCAATTGGAACAAGCACGTAGGCAAAATTGACGCACAGCGCGCTAAACGTGGACTCACCTTTATACGAATTGAGTATATCAATATAGGATCGGTTAGAAAGTTGTATTTTGTTTCTTTCTTAAAAATATGCAAATTAAATCAATGTCAGTTTCTACTCGAGATATGTGGCGTGCTTTATCTTCTTTATATAGTTTAATCCATCCTTCCTTCCTTCTCTCTTCGCCCTCAAAAAAGTACGATATATCTAAGTCTTACTGAGTTAGGAGTAAAAAATACGTCGATGATTTTCTGTTAATACAAGTTTGCACATGATTGCTTATGTTGTGAGTTTTATTTTTTATTTATTTTAGGGGCAGGAGGTAATTTGAAAAAAAAAGACGTGACGATTGTGATGGCAGAATTTCTCATACAGAAATTTTGTTAAACATTCTGCATAATTAATAGAAACATGAATTTGCTAACATTGCAGTATTGTTAGTTCCTTGTCCCATAAAAATGTTATTGAGTGTGTACTTTCATGGCAGTTGAAAATCCCTGGATGAACGCCCTCTCACACACTTGCAAGAGGCACCTACTATAGGTCAATATATGTATCACTGGTGTTTATCTTTTGATCATACGCACTGTCCAATTTCCATACTGTGATAAGGGCGATAGATTATAGTACATGTGGTTGTTCCTAAGAGTGAACTCAATTTGCATTGCACTGAGGATTTTTTTGATTATATATATGTAAAAATGTATAGTTAGAAAAGATTCAGTCTATGCGATAGTGAGTGGGGAGGTGGGTAAGAAAGAAAGAAAGAAAGAAAGAAAGAAAGAAAGAAAGAAAGAAAGAAAGAAAGAAAGAAAGAAAGAAAGAAAGAAAGAAAGAAAGAAAGATAGATAGATAGAAAGAAAGAAAGAAAGAATGAATGAATGAATGAATGAAAGTAAGAAAGAAAGAATGAAGGAAAGAAAGAAAGATAGATAGATTTATTAGATAGATAGTGTGGAAGGGTGAATGTACGTGTGTACAGAGTGTGTGCGTAGCGCTTGTGATTGTCCGGCAGCAAAGTAGGTCATCGGCCGCTTGTTTGAATCACGCGGCGCGGTCTGCTATATAGGAATGTGTGGCTGTGCCATTGTATACACGTTCGACCGCCACTTATTATATTATTCATTTATTAAGTAAAGTTGATGTTTAGATATTCTAATAGTTAGTGGGATGTAGTTTATATTTATATAATTTTGTAAGTTAGTTTATATTGTTTTCTAAGTGTATTTTATGATTTATGTATGTGTACATGGTTTTCCCCTGGCACATGATTATAGTTAATTATTTTATTTTATAATTTATTTTGTGAATTATATTGTAAGGAAGTATTGTATTTAGAGAGTATTTAATGTAGTATTTTTTGATAGTTAAAGTGTTGTATAACTCTAGGTAGTTTAGGAGGAATTTATGTTAGAACGAAAGTAGGTTAGCACAAAAGAGCCCGTTAGCATTAGTTTTAGTCAGCAGTTCCAGAATTGTTTAGTGGAGTCCCCTTTGCCGCCCGGACTTTTTAGATATATTGTTGTGAGAGAGTGTGAGAGAGCGGTCGTCTTTAGTCGTCTTTGGTCAAGAGAGGAGCGTGGTTGGCGGTGTGTCGCCGAAATAAAGATCATGAAAATGTAAACACGTGTTGCGTGTTCTGCCTCTTCTGCTGTGGTTGCCGTATCGTCGCATTGCATCTTCATCGTTTCATCATCGCCTCGCACCCTGGGGTGACCCATAACAACAACATAACACCTCACCCAGAGTGAACTCAATTTGCATTGCACTGATGATTTTTTTGATTATATATATGTAAAAATGTATAGTTAGAAAAGATTCAGTCTATGCGATAGTGAGTGGGGAGGTGGGTAAGAAAGAAAGAAAGAAAGAAAGAAAGAAAGAAAGAAAGAAAGATAGAAAGAAAGAAAGAAAGAAAGAATGAAAGTAAGAAAGAAAGAATGAAGGAAAGAAAGAAAGATAGATAGATTTATTAGATAGATAGATAAATAGATAGATAGGTAGGTAGGTAGGTAGAGAGACAGACAGATAGACAGACATATAGATAGATAGATAGATAGATAGATAGATAGATAGATAGATAGATAGATAGATGTAAAAATCATTGTCTTGTAACTGGTGTATATAGGTAAGAAGGCTGGTAGGTAGGTACATAGGTTGGTAGTTAGACATGAGAAGCATTATCTTGAATTAATCTTGTACATATACATTTTAAATATATTTTACAGAAAAATGCACAATTAGAAATTAGAAGATTTTATTAATTTATTTTCAAAGTAATACGATGGGTTAACTCTAACAGTATACAGCGTGTTGCAGAGTAAATTTGCCTATCCCTATTTCTAAACTTACTTGTTACATAAATTGTTAAATGTCAAGTGACCCGACCTTGGGCACTGTTTATATTGATATATTTAAGTGACAAAGTTGGAAGTAAACAACTCGGTAAAAATGTATTAGATTTGTTGATCTAATCTAAACTGGTTTTAGATAGATGAGTAAATTTTTTTGTATTATTCAATAGGTAACATTTACAAGAACGAGACCAGCCAATGGGCTGAGATCAAACGTTTACCTGTTGTAAAGTATTATATTGGCTAATATAATCACTTGAATTTGGAGTGGCAAGAAGCCCGGTCTTGAAAGGCTCCCATTAGTTAATGTTGAGATAAATGATTGAGATAATGGACTTCGAAATATTTCAGTAATTTTGCTATTGATATGAAATACTTGTGTTTTACGTAGAGATGTATTATGTGAGTAGACTATAATTTCTACAAATTGTGAGCTATGATATACTTGTGTTTTACGTAGAGATGTATTATGTGAGTAGACTATAATTTCTACAAATTGGGAACTATGATATTTACGAATAATTACGAATTTAGGTTTGTATTATTTTCGTGAAACTGTAAATTTTGCCCAAATCGGTCAATATATCACAATAATGCTAATAATATAACTATAAGAGTAAAAATGTTAATAATAATGAAAACATTATAAAGTTCTTCATCGCATAATTCCATATAAAATACCCAAGGTCTGTATTGGCCCATGACAGTAAATAGCAGGATGTAAGAAACATGTAACGGTTAGTCAGAATAATCTATGATTTGCACATTTCACCAGATTTATGTATCGGTATATAGCAGTGTGTGTCTAGCAAGCTAGTTATCCGTTTGTCTAAGCATACGTACATACAAAAATGTGTATATGAACCTACGTACACATATTCACAGTGATAAACGGACGGATAGACAGACAGAAAGAATGAAGCACTAGTTGTTCACTGATATCATGTTCATTAGAAACACTTCTTGTATACTGGAATCCTGCACTAGTTGTTCACTGATATCATGTTCATTAGAAACACTTCTTGTATACTGGAATCATGCACTAGTTGTTCACTGATATAGTGTTCATTATAAACACTTCTTGTATACTGGAATCCTGCACTATGAGAACTGAATACTCTTTCTATAGGAGCACTACATGACCTGCGGAAATAATTTCACTAGGGACCCTATTTGTACATCTGAAACATTTTCACTGTAAACCCTATATGCACATAGAAAACAAAGTTAATACGAAAACTATTTGTACACTGAAAACAAATTATTTGTAACCAGAATATGAAAATACCTCAAGCTACAGACAAATTAGCACAGACAGTAGAATTTGTTATTCGTTCCCATGAAAATCTAATATGTCTAATCTATGCACGTAAAGCATAGGTTTACGAACGTGTTTGCGTGCAAGTCTATAGAAGTGTACTTGTTCGCTGACGTCAAGCCAAGTTTACGTGTTTGCTGACGTCAAGCCAACTTTACGTGTTTGCTTACGTCAAGCCAAGTTTACGTGTTTGCTGACATCAAGCCAAGTTTACGTGTTTGCTGACGTCAAGGCAAGTTTACGTGTTTGCTGACATCAAGCCAAGTTTACGTGTTTGCTGACGTCAAGCCAAGTTTACGTGTTTGCTGACATCAAGCCAAGTTTACGTGTTTGCTGACGTCAAGCCAAGTTTACGTGTTTGCTGACGTCAAGGCAAGTTTACGTGTTTGCTGACATCAAGCCAAGTTTACGTGTTTGCTGACGTCAAGCCAAGTTTATGTGTTTGCTGACATCAAGCCAAGTTTACGTGTTTGTATTCAAGTCTATAGTAGCGTACTTGTTTGCTGATTTCAATCTAACTGGGAGTGTTTTATACACTTATTTCTTATCAACCAATAATTTCTTTAAAAAAAATATTCGATAAACATCAAACATATTTTCTAATTCAAAATAAACAGATTTGTGGTTACAATTTAATAAAGTGTAGATATTTAATAACAACAGTGAATCAGTGATATTAACAAATGAAAGATGTAGACAAGTAATAGTTCTAAAAACACTAATAATTGAAGGCAAATAGCAAAAGCGAATTAAGGAATTAAAGAACGTAATTACGAAATAGAAAAATATTATTATTAAATAATTATTATATATTATTATTAAATATAACAGTAGATGTAGATATTTAATGAAAATACATTTATAATCTGTTCATAAAGATGGAGCTATTTAGTGAAAAGATCAATGTCAACGATAGAGTGATGGACGTCTTGAATGGAACGATCACAAAAGTAATTAAATAAAAGGGAAAATTACAATAGTCAAAGATTATACTCGATTATTATATAAAATAAACACAACACACAGATTGGTGCGGAAACCATCTTAAACCTTTTCACAAATATAGTACACTGAATAACTACAGTACAGGTCATTCCATTGGAAGGCTTTTGACGAAAAGAGAACCAAACACTCTTCATTCAAGTTATTGGGTTCGCCATATGCCCAGTCTTTGTACGTCACTTCGGTTTTGTCAGGCCATTGCCATGCGTCTTGTCCAGGAATTCGTCTTCCTTCAATAAAATACGTCCTTGAAGTGTGCACTGAAAAGAAAAGAAAAATATGTTAGAGACTCGTATGTATTTATGTCTAATTGTATGTATGGGCGTAACTGATTAACATAATTAGTTCATAAATTGTGTATTCAGAGATTTAATTTGGAAATGGATGCAGACAGCTTTTTCTCACTTTACATTATGTAATGGAGTCAAGGCAAATTATACTTGACCTCATAACCCACAAGCAGTTGTATGGTTATGCTAAGCTTTTTGAATTTCACATAAACGATATTTTTGGGACCAGCCTCGCAAAGAGAAGCCATGAAAATTACATAATACGTTAAACAATAGCAGATATAGGTCATATCCAAGCCTGATGCTTGACCGATAGATTTCCCGGCATAACTTCATATACTGTGGACCAATGCCAGAATTTACTGGTACGGTAATAGAAATAATAATATTAGTGAAGTAGGAGTAGTTGTGGTACTGATGGTGGCAGTAGAAGCAGAAGTAGTGTAGTAGGAGTAGTTGTGGTAGTGGTGATGGTAGTAGAAGTAGTAGCATAAGTGTAGTAGGAGTAGTAGTGGTGGTGGTAGTATCAGTAGTAGCAATAGTGTGGCAGTAGCAGTACCTGTAAAACTCAGAATTCGTGCTCGAACTGCCCTGTACTTTGCTTCAGTATCCAAGACAACGAGACGAGCACCCTCTGAGATGCAGTTGCTTGACGACGAGCTGTATGTTGCTTCGCTTTGGCTGAAACGGTAACACAAGTTGACGTCTTCATTCCAGATATATCCGTTTGCCACAGGGCACCTACCTGGAATGATTGGTAAAATGGTAACTGAAAACCGTTCTATATACAAGTTAGTTGTGATTGCTAATGAAGTGTCTACCGGTAACTTATCATTAATATGTAGACAAACATTTATAACAATTCTTTATCTAACAGATTTCAGAAGTAAGCAGACTATCTGTTCAATGCCCTTACCATTTGGAATCAAACGATGATAAAACCTCATTCCCATATAAGAAGTAAAATTATCGCCATTGGCTGCACTGTATCTCTGGAACGCTGGAGTACACACTCCAGTTCTCTCCACTTTGACAAAGAAGTATCCCTGGCAAAATGACGTGTGTAGACAGACACATGCGCAGGCAAGCCGAGACTTCACACTGAAAGGCTGGCCCAATCCTTCAGGTTGTCCCTGCAGCATCAGGTCGGTCACAAAAACCTCAAAGAACAAGTTTTGCATCACCATTGCAGCCATCTTTGATTGAGAAAATATTTGTTGATATCTGATGAAGTACGAAAAAGTCAATCTCAAGCTTAAGCTTTATTTTCAAGAAAAAATAAAAAATGGGAGACGTGTTGATCTTGTGGGATAATTATTAATATCTATAAATTACTATTCTCGATCACTTGTAATTAGTTACGTAATATTAATTAATAAATATTAATCATAACGAATCAATATGCCAAGAGAGGTGTCTCATATTGTATGAATGGTTAAGATTTTATTAGTAAATTTATGTTATTATGAACATAACTAAAGAAATACCTAACTCTTACCTTTGTTCCAGAGACATAGGCCTAAAAAATATTTATTAACATAGAAATTGATTTGGTATTTAGAATCCGCAATTATGTATATTTCAGGGATTTTATTTTGGTCTTCAAATGTTGTTGCTTACGTCGAATTTGTTCACGTGACCTGTTGTATGAGTCTGTCAGTTTCACCACACTGTCGTCAAAAGTTAAAGATATCTGTTGTGAGAAGTGACAGCACAGCACTGTTAATGTAATTGACTAAACTCGTAACTACACTGTCGTCAAAAGTTAAAGATAGATGTTGTGAGAAGTGACAGCACAGCACTGTTAATGTCATTGACTAAACTCGTAACTACACTGTCGTCAAAAGTTAAAGATATCTGTTGTGAGAAGTGACAGCACAGCACTGTTAATGTCACTGACTAAACTCGTAACTACACTGTCGTCAAAAGTTAAAGATATCTGTTGTGAGAAGTGACAGCACAGCATTGTTAATGTCATTGACTAAACTCGTAACTACGTCTGTGACAGGAAAATATGATCAAGAATGTATTTTGTTTATAAAATAGTGTTACCTCTTTCCTTGTTATATTTTCGTTCATTGTTTCAACATCGCATGTCTGTGTGTCACTTCAATTTGTTTCTTGTAAATTGTAGCGACAGTTTAATTATAATGTCTTGTTCTCTCTTCGTTTACATATCTATTTTTAGATCTATTTCCCAGTCCATTACTCTGTGTGTGTGTGTGTGTGTGTGTGTGTGTGTGTGTGTGTGTGTGTGTGTGTGTGTGTGTGTGTGTGTGTGTGTGTGTGTGTGTGTAGTGGGGTGTGAGCGTTAAATCATATTGAGCGGCAGCATTATAGGCGTAGAAAGCTGAGTACTAAGCAGTTTATTTGTAAAATATGTGAAATATTTTGAGGCCATTTGAAACATAATACATATCACAATTTCACAAATATTTCACATTGTGAAACTAAGTTTCACATTAAGTGTAAGTCTTGCAATTTAACGTGAATCGTTGTCCGAAAATGTTTCCTTGAACTTGTGTTTTCTTTTTCTTCAAACTACGACGAGTGTATCTGATAGGCAAATTTAGCAGGATTTGAGCCACTTGAGTGTAGACACTGTCTATAGGCGACCTATGTTCCCACAACACAAAGCACTAAGTTACAAGGTTAAATATATTCCTGTATTACCAGAACTGTGTTCACACAACGCAATCCACTAAGTTACAAGGTTAAATATATTCCTGTATTACCAGAACTGTGTTCACACAACGCAATCCACTAAGTTACAAGGTTAAATATATTCTTGTGTTCTCACAACTGTATTCACACAACGCAATCCACTAAGTTACAAGGTTAAATATATTCGTGTGTTCTCACAACTGTGTTCACACAACGCAATCCACTAAGTTACAAGGTTAAATATGTTCCTGTGTTACCACAACTCAAAACACTAAGTTACAATATGATGATATTAAAAAAGTTACAAATAACCTCACCTGATGTTGCCGTCCCCCAGGACAAAATACAGATCCAAACACCCCAGTGTTCTAAATATGCTCTCTACAAAAAGCAAATTGCATGTACTGTTGTCGAAAAAGTTGGAATACAGAAATGCATTTTAATTTGCCTTATATATTTTCTTTCTTGTCGTGACTATCGATTATGAATTATTCATGCATTGTGAATTGCCATCCAATGTTCATTAAAAATAATCTCTCCACTGTCATAATTGATCGACTTTTTGCATTTTACACTAAGCAAAATGAGTTTGACATCAAATATTTATTCAGGCATGGTTTCAGAGAAACCTTACAATATATTTTGTCTTTTGTGTTAATTCGTTTCTTTTATTTCGTAACGTTGGAGTTGCATTTGTGAATAGAATGGCACATTTATATCGTTTGTTGTATTATTACTTTTTTTTTTAGTGAGAAATTAAAAATATTATAAGTGTTAAAGAATTTGATACATGTTGATATTTCCTATCAGACGTGGCGGGACACGTGGTGACACCAACATGGAACCCGATTCAACACCTACATGCATTACGACACCAACACCCACTTCCGGCACACAAGAACAACGTCGCTACCTGCTAAAAGCTTACTCACCTTCGAATTTTGTTTCAACTGAATTTTAATTTGTTGTTGTTGTTGCTGGATGCTGAGAGTGAATCAACTACGAGTGTTACAGTTTGCTGAAAAGTGTCAGACATCAGCATCGTAACTCGTTACACTACGAAGCTAGAAAATAAAGACGAACACAAACGGGAAAAAATAAATGATTGAATAAAAATGTTGCGTGGTAACGGTAACTGGAAATGGACGACCATTGAAATAAAACTTCACTTAGTAGAAATCGTTGAAAACATTTCCTGCGTTCTTTGAATGAATGAAAGTGGGGGATGTTCATTTTTAATTCAAAAACTGTAGTGTATGTATAACGAGCGTGACTGCGAAAGACCGCCATGATAGCTTTAAGATCGCCACGATAGCTTTAAGATCGCTTCTGTTAGTCGAGCTATTCAAATAAAGCGAATTGCTTGCTCAGCATGTACACTTACATCAATTTGTGGAAAGATCAACGATAATGCTGATAAAAGATAAGGTTAATAGCTGAACCCTAGTGCTACTCTCCTATGGAATCTGTGTAGGTTTTTATTAAATGTGAAAATACCCTGTGGGCATGCTATTTTAAAATTACCGCGTCATATGAATGCATTTGTCATTTGGTATTAAACAATGAAATTACCAGTGGGCATGCTGTTATAAAATGCAATTATTACCTTTATGGGATTCGTGAACGCAACTGTCACTTGATCAAAATTTCTTGGATGTTAACATTTAGTCATAGTTTCTTTTAGAAAAAAAGTTTGGTTTGGTTTGTTTGTTTTAAATTAAACCTTGCAAATGTGAGTATATAGTATATCATAACATTGTCAATTTAAATTAAACCTTGCAAATGTGAGTATATAGTATATCATAACATTGTCAATTTAAATTAAACCTTGCAAATGTGAGTATATAGTATATAATAGCATTGTCAATTTAAATTAAACCTTGCAAATGTGAGTATATAGTATATCATAACATTGTCAATTTAAATTAAACCTTGCAAATGTGAGTATATAGTATATCATAACATTGTCAATTTAAATTAAACCTTGCAAATGTGAGTATATAGTATATCATAACATTGTCAATTTAACGATGTTACTTGTGGTTTTCTCTAGCCTTCCACCCTCCCCCTCCCCTTCACAATAAAAGTATCCAAATTATTATATTTAACTTGCGGAAATGAGATGGACATTATTTACGATATTCAACATCTCAATTTTAAAAAAAAAACATGTTTTGTTGTTTGATCAATTTTCTTTTACGAACAAACAGACATCCACCGTTACCACCGTAAGTGGATGTTCAATCAGGTTTAACAAAACCTCCACAAAGTAATAAACACAAAATACTAAGTATTTTCCAAACACATGAAGAAATATTCTTATGGTTTAATCACCAAATACAATTGATAGTGATTCAGTGAAATTGCCACTAAAATTAGCTTTGTTGTAAACAGAAACAGAAATATATTACTAGCCAGAGTAATTGAAACTGAAATTAGCTTTTATTGCTATCAGAGAAATTGAAACAAAAATTAGCCTTTATCGGTAGCCAGAGTAATGATTGACATTGCCACTAAAATTAGCTTTGTTGTAAACAGAAACAGAAATATATTGCTAGCCAGAACAATGAGTGAAATTAACAATACAATTAGCTATGTGGTAAACAAAAATATATTTCTAACCACAGTTATGTCTCACTGAAACAAGATGAACACATTCAGACTCTAAGCAGCTAGATGGACAAGGATGCTGGCAGCAAACTGTAGCCATTTTTTTATGCCTTTACAAATGTTCTACAATTTTCAGATGCCTTTTACTGTGTCTGCATGATTTCATCTGTTGCAAGCATGTTTTCATTTCCTAGCTCTATGAGACTGGACTTGGCTGGTACCTGCCTTATGAAATCCTATTATAATTTGTTTCCCAAAGTTTATACTTAATAATTTACTAGCAAATTAGAGATTTGTCAGTAAACTTTAAGATGTCCTTTATAGTAAGGAAAATAAAAACACATTTATTATTAGTTCGTTAAAGCACTTAATATCAATTCATTAGGACATATCTCGTATGTCCTAATAAAAAAATAAAGTCAGTCTATCAAAAGAAAAAAATTCACTTTTCCTTTAGATAATGTAGGTGGAAGGAAGTAAGCAGATAAATTATCTGTTTATCTATAAGGACTAGATTCAGTTCAAGCTACTTAAAACAAAACATTTCATCAAAAAAGAAAAATACAATAGAGCAATTAGTTTTATTAGAATTCATTTGGAATTGATTCTGTTAATTATTAATATGCATCCTGAGTGAACATGTCCACTCTAAGCACATCGGTTTTCTTTTTGAAGCTGTCGCCCTACGTCAATTGGTACGCTTGTACTGCAGTTGCAAAAATGGAAAAGGTAACCACGTGACAAAGACGCAGGCGGTTCAGTAGCAAGGCGGCATACACTTGTTTCTAGCATTAATGGGACACAACTTGGTGGTCCACGTATATTTCTAGTACTATGGTACTAGAGGTATTGAAAACTAACAACTGAAATTCGACTAGCTAAGAATAAAAAAAAAAAAAATTAATTAAAAATATCATAACAAATAACTAGTTGACAGTAGCGTCACACAATGTGTGACAAAATTGGACTCCAAATAGCAGAATTAGAGAAAACAAGATCACATCAACTCGCCTTATACTTTCAGAGCTTCTTCGTTTTTCCTATTCCTACAAAGACTCATTGCTTTTCCTATTCCTACAAAGACTCATTGTTTATCCTATTCCTACAAAGACTCATTGTTTTTCCTATTCTCCTATTCCTACAAAGATTCATTGCATTTGTTATTCCTACAAAGACTCTTGTTTTTCCTATTCTTACAACGAGCCATTATTCTTCCAATTCCTACACGATCTCAATGTGTTCCTATCCCTACATGAACTCATTGTTGTTCATATTCCTACATGAACTCATTGTTGTTCATATTCCTACATAATCTTATTGTTGTTCCTATCCCTAAAAAAGTTCATTGTAATTCATATTCCTACATAAGCTCTTTATTTTTCCTATTCCTACATACACTCATTACTGTCGTAACTGAACAAAGTGAAGAAAAAAGCAAAGAACGGTCTAAAATCGAATACTGTGTAGTTAAATGATATGGTCGATCAATGACGCTTTCTGTTGATAAGAAAGCCACCTAAGGGTATGATTTATTCATAACACTTGTAAACTGTAAAGGTACAATGCACATATTAAATATTGAGTAATTTTATGAGAACAAAATCCTACCACAGATTACTTCCCTTGTTCGGATAATGCTCCGTATTCGCGCATTTGATACCTTTTCTTTCCTTCTGAAAAGAACTCGTACTGTATAAATATTGCAGATGAACGAATGAAAGAATGATCAAAGGTTAAAGTCATTGCAAGTATAACAAAAATATTGTACATTACATCTATGATTTTCTTTGCTGAAGACTTCGAAATGTTGTATATTTTTTACCCACTTTGTTATATGGACTCGTTACAGACGCCGCCATTTAGAATCCTTTGCATCCACTTGTTATATGGACTCACAAACCTTACTATAATTGGTTAGATTTCGACTAGTTCTAAGATTTACTGACAGATTGCTGTCTCTCTGACAACTATTAAACCAGTATTTAAATTTGCTACGGGTCGTGGTTATAACTTTTGTTATATATTTTACTTGAAAAGGAAATAAGAGTTTGGTTCAAGAAAATACTGTATGTGGCCAAGAACATTATTCCCAGAAATATGTAAAAGCCAACGTTATTCCCAGGAAAAAACCCTAAGCTACAAGATAAATATTCTCCAACATACGCCATTCTCTCCATAAAACTCTAAGCAATAAATACACTCCCCTGCTGCCGTTCCCACGGAAAAGACAAATTCCAACAATCACATTTGCTTTAAATACACTCCACGCAGAAAGTAAATAAGGGGAGAATACTAAGTGCATTTTATTGTCTACCTGTCTAACGATTATGAACTGCTTTCTTTGTCCATTGTGAACTGCAGTTTATTGCTTGTTAATCCCAGACACCTCGATGTCAAAGCTGATCGACTTTTGTATTTTTTTCACCTAGCAGTCTCAGGCTATTGTTGACTAAATATTTACAAAGTAAGGTATAGTGAACTCTCAAACGATTTTTCCTCTTCTTTATCTTTCACGTTTATTCTAATTTTTTTTATTTGGGGGGGGGGCAATTTTTGTGAATGTGTTGAGTTGTAATGAAGGGCTTGATAAACATTGATAGTGAGGAATGCAGTAAACATTAATAGTGAGGAATGTAGTAAACATTGATAGTGAGGAATGTGGTAAACATTGATAGTGAGGAATGCAGTAAACACTGATAGTGAGGAATGTGGTAAACACTGATAGTGAAGAATGCAGTAAACACTGATAGTGATGAATGCAGTAAACACTGATAGTGAGGAATGTGGTAAACATTGATATTGAGGAATGTGGCAAACACTGATAGTGAGGAATGCAGTAAACACTGATAGTGAGGAATGCAATAAACACTGATAGTGAGGAATCTGGTAAACACTGATAGTGAGGAATGCAATAAACACTGATAGTGAGGAATCTGGTAAACACTGATAGTGAGGAATGCAATAAACACTGATAGTGAGGAATCTGGTAAACACTGATAGTGACGAATGCAGTAAACACTGATAGTGAGGAATGTGGTAAACATTGATAGTGAGGATTGTAGTAGATAATCAGTCATATTATAATTCTTGTGGCAAATTACAGATATTTGATCAATTTCAATCGAACACTCAGGTATCATGCTGATATTTTCACACGCTTGTGGACTTTTCGCCGTTTACATTGTCACACGCTGACATCCAGTGCTGTAGCTAAGCATGAACGTTTTGAAAGCTGTGTTCACTTTTAAAATATGTTAACATTTCGAAGCATTTTCCTTTTGAAAGCTGTTACCTTTGAAAAGCTGTGTTCACTTTTGAAAGCCGTTACTTTTTGAATGATGTATTAACTTTTGAAATTTAGTATATTTTGGAAGCTGTGTTAACTTTTGAATGCTGTTACCTTTTGAAATATGAGTTAACTTTTGAGAGCTGTTACTTTCTGAAAGATGTGTTATTTTTTTAAGTTGGTACATTTTGGAAGCTGTTAACTTTTGAAAGATGATACATTTTGGAAGCTGTTAAGTTTTGAAAACTGCTATATTTTGGAAGCTGTATTAACTTTTGAAAACTGCTACATTTTAGAAGCTGGGTTAACTTTTTAAAGTTGTGTTAACTTTTGAAACTGCGCTTACTTTTGAAATATGTGCAAACTTTTGAAAACTGTTACGTTGTTTTGAAAGCTGTGCAAACTTTTAAATGTTCTGCAAACTTTTGAAACTGTGTTAACTTTAGAAAGCTTTGCTAACTTTAGAAAACTGTGTTAACTTTAGAAAGAGTGTTAACTTTAGATAACTGTGTTAACTTTCGAAAGCTGCGTTAACTTTTGAAAACTGTGTTAACTTTAGGAAGCTGCGTTGACTTTAGAAAGCTGTTACGTTTTGAACGCTCTGTGAAGGTTGAAAGCTGTTACTTTGTGAAAGTTGTATTACTATTTGAAAAGTGTTATATTTTTTAAAGCTGTGTTAACTTTTGAAAGCAGTTAGATGATTATAGATAGGGCATATTGCATGAAATTTATTAGGATTCAACTTTTTCATCCACCACATGCTGGTAACTAGTTTACATTTTACCCAAAGTACTTACATAGTTTGAAAATTAAACTATAAACATAATAGTGTACAAAATGTAATTTATTATAATTCTGAAAATAAAATATCCGAACATACTGCTCTTTGGAATACATCCATAAATAATAAAATATCTAACAAAAGAATTTATTTTTTTACATTTAATAAAAATATTCAAATTATACGTTTTCCGTTTTAGAATGCCTACTAAAGAAGGGTGTCTTATTTTCTACTTCAGTATAGAGGTCAGAGGTCAGATAAATATTCTGATTGTTGTAGCTTGCATCTAACTTTCTCGTTATCATCTGTAAACAAATCTTTGACAATGAAACATACATATAGCGATATATTTTCATTTGTAACTACATACACAGTTTATTAGATGTATTGTAACTTTATTATCACTTTGTTTACCCTTTCAATGATTCAGTTCAGTTAAATATGATAATACAGTTGATGTATAAAGAATTTTTCATTCAATTATTTAGATAAAATTTAATAAAATCATATATAAGTTTTGAACATTTCACTGTAGTTGATTTCATGCTTTTTTGCAACATATATTCTACCCCCATCTAACATCATTTCATCTGTTCTTTAAAAAAGTATTAACATATATTTGCAAATTATTTTGAAACCATATTAAATTGCAGTGTGGATAAAAATGCGTAAAAATAATTTAGGAAAACAAGGATGACCTTCACAATTTAAGTTTATTAGAAATACTAATTTTATTAACTTACCGATACTTTAATGTTCCCTAAACGGGATGGATGGACAGTTTGCACCAGGAGATATATTTTCAACATGACGGTGACATTTCTTAGCTCCTGGTTTTCACTATACAATTATGACCCTCAAGCCAGTTTTTTATTTTCTTATATATAGAAACATATGTACAGAACTGGACAACAAACTGTGTGCAACACATATTTGACCTTGAACTGATTCTAACAAATTCTCATTGTGCAAACACTTTCCATTAACACAGCTGACAGGAAAAAACATCGGTTTATTGCTTAACTTAAAAGACAGCAATTAATGTACATATTAATACAAAAATAATTTACAGAGTAACATGAGTGTTCAGTAATATACATTGACACAAATAATACAGCTTTCTAAGTGTGATGCACAACAATAAATATAAACAAAATGACTGTAGAAGATATTTCGCCTGGTTGCCATTGATCAGGTTTACATCCCTTTTCATAGGGGAGATAAACAGGCAAAAAGGAACTATCAAGCGAATTAAATTTCAATTTGTAAATGAAATAGTACAATAAACATATTAGAATCATATTCCACTGATTTTAAGTAAAAGTCAGAAATGCCGCTCTTGTCGTTAAGTTCATTAGTCAGGAAAAAGCTGGGACATAGGCGTCAATGACGTCAACATTTTGTGCCGTTGTGAAGCCTTTGATGCTCTGAACAAGGCGTCAGTTCCGTGTAATCGATACAAATAAATTCATGACTCCAAAACTTGTGTTAAATCTTAAAAAGAAGTAAATAAGTTCATTAGAAATTAATAATAATGATCTCAACAACTTATCAGCATATGCACAAACTCAGCAGGCAATCCACACTTCGCCTCAGAATACCAAAGGAGACACGCACAACGAACAGCACATCACACTACCTGTCATCACTGCTAACAGCAACCTCAGATTTACTTCACTGATGACAGCAACCTCAGATTTACTTCACTGATGACAGCAACCTCAAATTTACATCACTGAAAACAGCAACCTCTCCATGGAAGCAATGCCGATGACCTCGGTGAAAATATAGATTTTCCAGAAATTTTATCAGTCCGAGACCAAATTTCACAACCGACAGATAACATAAATCATTAAAAAAAAATAAGAATCGACGTTAATGATGATGATGACGACGATTAAAACTTGACAAAGCATCTGATCTTTTAAACGCAGTAATAATTATTAAACAACTAAGGTAATACCACACATATTGTTAGCTATGTAACATAACATTTAACAACTAAGAGCTTACCATTGTTACGTTTCCAGTATTTATTTAAAGACCCTGCTTAGAATAATTAAAAGACTTTAAATATAATTAATTCTTCCTCTCATATTCTACGCAGACTGGTTGCTCAATTTATTATCTGACTAATTAAAAGTGCGTCTTGTAGTTCAGACGACAAATTTACAGACTAATAAACTGCGAACTTTTAGCTAGATTTGAAAACAGTTAAGTCCCTCTAAATTAATATGCACTCGTCATCAATCTTTCTGCTCATCCGCCCCCATTCAAATCTAAGAATTAATCTAATTGGTCTATTGTGCATAGAAATCAACTACTAAGAGGTATTAACAAAGAAAATAAGATTTAATAAAGTTTAACAAATTAACAATAAATCGAATGCAACGCGAATAGTCTTCACTCTGTCTTTACGCGCCTATGCCTGATTTTTGTCAATCTAAATTGCCAGAAAAGTGTTCCTTTGAGATCTGTACACTTGATCTTGCACTTAGCTCTATTCTTGTATCCTTGGTCTCAACACTCAATCATGCTGATTCGTTCCCTCAGTCCCCCTTTAACGACACACGTGGTGCATAAGGAATGATGTCCCTTTGTTAGTGGCTAGGAACTGGAATTTTTGCAGCATGGCCCTCAGAGTGGATTTCGACACGCTTACACCAATAAGCTAATGCAGGTGAGGCATGGTGAAACATGAACCATGAGCCGACCTGTGGATGCAACGTGTTTGGATATAATTCTCAACCTAACAGGTCCTACCTAGGCATGGCTCAATTAAATGCGCTGAACAAGGAGTTTCGACCTCGCGTCGCTTACAATTAAATTTTAGAAAAAATATAATCGTCTCACATGTGTTCCATTTAACAGTCATGACGTATGAAGCAATAAAATAGATACAACGTTAAATTAATGTTCATACAAGAGGTAATTCAAGCCGACAGAGCGCTTCACAATTTACAATTTAAATTACACGCAATGATTGAATTACATGAAGAATTCATATCGAGCGCAGCATTCTGGCTCTTAGTGAATTAAAACAATATAAATTAAAGTACAGAAATGGAAAAATGGTTACAATAAATTTATATTCCGTAACATATAGGTTTTCAGCTATTTCTCTGAACCATGCTCAAGTGTATATGGAAATCATATAATACATAGCACAAATACATACTTAAACAATACATAGGCAAATACTATTAAATAAAATGATACCTTTGAGAGAAGTCGAAGGGTACCTTGATTCTCTATGGCGCCGGCTGCCTCTCACGACCCGAGTAAGCTGATGGAATTAGCTAAAATGTGCTCGAAGTGAGGGAGCGGAAGCGTGTGGGTACATATATAGAAAGGTATATTGCGTATCACGTGACTGTTCGCAAAGCATGTGGTTGGTTCGAGAACTGGACAATGGTCCTAAAGTTACATAACATCTTGACCTGTTCTAGAAGCACCTAGAAAAAGGAAGCTTTGAACAAAGGGCCAAGGGTTTCAAATATTCGAATTTGAAGTAAACAAGGCAAGTGGGTCACGAAGTCGGACAATTTTATCAGACTGTGACACCCCCTTGCTTTTGAGGCGTTTATCTTGCCAAAGATAAAATGCCTCCTACAAATTATGTATGATAAAATGTAGAAGTCCACAATGAAGAAAAATTTACACAAAAAAAATTTCGACATTCCTAGAAATAAAGTGTGCAACTATATTTCATATTTACAGGAAGGAATCCGTAGGGTTCAGTTAATTGATTAAACAACATTCTATCAGTACCGGCACTTGATGGCATCAAGCACGACTCATGTAATCTGCGCCAACATTCAAAGACCCTTTGATGTAATGAATATTTGCGTCATACTGTGTCAGAAACAAAGACCAACGCATTAAACGGTTGTTCGTAAATTGCGCCTGTCCGAGAAAGGCCAACGGCTGGTGATCGCACTCAATGACAAAGGTTTTTCCGTACAAATAGTTTTCGAACTTTTTTATGGCCCAAACTATTGCAAGACATTCCTTTTCACTGGTGGAATATTTCTGTTCAGTAGTTGTGAGTTTACGGCTTGCATATGCAACTGGGTGTTTGGTGTCATTGTGTTCTTGTAATAACACTGCTCCTAATCCTGTGTTGCTAGCATCAGTCCTTAACAAGAATGGTTTTGTCAGATCTGGCAGTTTAACAACTAAATCTGAAGTCAGTCTAGATTTCAGTGTGTCAAAAGCGTTTTGGCATGCATCAGTCCACACTACTTTTGTAGGCATATTCTTACGTGTCAAGTCAGTCAGAGGACATGCAATGGCACTAAAATCAGGTACGAATTTTCTGTAGTAGTTAGCAAGACCAAGAAAACTTCTAACTTGTGTTTTTGTTAGCGGTTGTGAAGTGTCCTTAAGTTGTGCTATCTTAGCTTCACTTGGCGACATAGTTCCATGACTCAACTTGTGTCCCAAGAAGTCTAAGGAGAATTGTGCTATTTCACACTTCGTAGGGCGGGCAGTGAGGTTGGCTTGCTTTAATCTGGCTAGTACATCTCGTAAGAGTGTTAAGTGCTCCTCCCATGTCTGGGTGCCTAGAATTAAATCATCCATGAAGTTCTCAACTCCACGTCCGTACAGTGGTTCTAACAATGACCGCATCATTTTAGAAAAAATGCTTGGAGCGTTTGAAACTCCGAAAGGCATAACTTTCCATGTGTAGTTTCCTACTGGTGTAGTGAAAGCTAGTATGTGTCGATCAGTGTCCTTGACCTTGATTTGCCAAAAACCGCGTGACAAATCTATTTTGGTATAGTAATGAGCGTTAGCTAGCTTAGTGAAGATGAGATCCGGATCAGGGAGAGGTTCGGCACAAAACTCTGTCACTTGATTGAGTTTGCGGTAGTCTACGCAAAAACGGAACGAGTTATCACGTTTTTTAATCAACACGATGGGTGATCCGTAGGCACTGTCAGTCTTCTCTATGACCCCTAGATCTAGCATAGTCTTAATCTCACGTCTAACGTCATCTATCTTGGCGTGTGGCAACGGATACGGCTTCAAACGTATCGGTTTGTTGTCAGTCAGCTTCAGTGAAAATTCTATTAAGTCTGTCAACCCTGGTTTGTCTGTCAGAGTAGATGAGAACTCATTAAGCAATTCATTCACTTCTTTTTTCTGTCTTTCTGTCAAGGCTTCATTTACCCTAACGTCTTTGACAGTTTCGTCCGTCTGTAGAGGACAGTTTGGTAAAGTACCAGTGACGCAATCAGTATCCCCCTCGTCTTCTGTAACTATCGTCGCTACGACAAAATCAGCTTGAGTGGTTTGATCCTCACGGCTTATGTACTTTTTGAGTAGGTTAACATGAAAGATTTTCTCTCTCTTTCCTGTCTGCACCTTATAGTTCAGTCCCCCTAGCTTGGCGGTAACTACAAAGGGCCCCTTCCATTTCATCTGAAGTTTGTTATGTGCTTCAGGAAGCAACAGTAACACTTTGTCATTAACTTCAAATTCTCTAGGTTTGGTGTGCTTATTGTAATATTCTGCCTGTCTAGACTGAGCTATCGTCAAGTTTTCCCGTGCTATCTTGCCTATAGTTTCAAGACGGTTTCTTAAGTCAGTGACGTATGTATAAGTTGTCTTAACTTCGTCATCTGTCTTTTCATCAGTCCAAAGTGCCTTCAAAATCATCATCGGTCCGCGTACAGTACGTCCGTAAAGTAGCTCAAATGGTGAAAACCCGGTGGAAGATTGTGGCACCTCCCTATATGCAAATAGTAGGGCAGGGATGTATCTGTCCCAGTCTTTCGGTTTATCTGTGGCGAGCTTTTTAAGTGCTGTTTTTAATGTCCCATTGTATTTTTCAATCAGACCATTTGCCTGGGGGTGGTATGGTGTGCAAGTAAGATGTTTGATGGAAAGTAAACGATTTACTTCCTTCATTACGTTGCCTATGAATTGACTCCCCTGATCCGTCAAAATTTCAGTAGGAATTCCAACACGACTCCAAAGACCGAAAAGGGCTTCGGCGACAGTTTCAGTATCAATATTTTTCAATGGTACTGCGTCGGCGAATCTTGTTGCGTAATCAATAGTGGTCAGCACGTATCGATTACCTCTCGTTGATGTGGGTATTATAGGCCCAATCAAATCCAATGCTACGCGCTTGTAGGGTTCACTGATCAGTTCAGGCTCTCCTAACGGTGCGGGTCTGATTGAATTTTTAGACTGTGTTCTCTGGCATGTGTCGCAACTTAACACGAATCTACGGATATCGGCAGTGATGTCCGGCCAATAAAACTCACTTGTAATACGACTAGTTGTTTTTTGTACACCCATGTGTGCACCAAAAAGACTCTCATGACCTAATCGTAATACGTCATTTCGTTTGGTTTGTGGAACGACTAATTGTTTCCGAAATTCGTCTCCCACTTTCGAATAGCGGTACAATAAACCCTTTTTCAGAATAATGCACGCTTTCTTATTCGAATCGTCAGTGTTGACGTCACTAACAAGTACAGCTTGCTTGCGTAACTTGTATAGTGTTTCGTCCTCAGCTTGTAATATTTTAATCTCGCTAACTGTTGCTTTATCTACGGCTGGTGCGGCAGACATCGGTGCAGTTACAGATTTGTCTTTACTACTCGCTGCTCTGGTTACAGCGTTAACCAGTGGTGGTTCAGTTGAAGTTTGTTTTTTGCACGGCAAAACATACTTGCAACCAAGGATCACGTCATGCGGTGAGTTTTCCATAACTGCCGCTTTGACTGTTCCTTCTACAAAGTCTGAAACAATCGAGACTTCAGCTACTGGTAAAATGTCTTGTTCGCCGTTTGCAAAGGTGACAGAGATTGTCTCCCCTGTGTAGTCGGTACGGTTAACTAATGATGCATTTACAATAGCGTCTAGCTCACACCCTGTATCAAGCAAAGCGATTGTATCGTGACCGTTTGCCTGTACTGGTGTTCGATTCGACTTTTCTGTTTTAGGTGTATGACTTTCTACTGCGTAAACTTTAGCTGTTTTCTTTTCAGGACATGTTCGTGAAAAATGGCCACTATCACCACAAGTGTAACATGCAAGATTCTTTTTATCTTTCTGTTTGTCGGACTTGTTTTTAGTGTCGGGTTTAGATGTTTTATCATCACGCTCACTAGGTGCCTTCCCGTCATTTTTCTTATCCTTTCGAGTCTGCGGTTCGTTCGGTCGAGACTTGTTGTTCGCGTGTGCGTTCGAGAATTGAGAATGTGCGTCATCAAAGCGATCGGCGGCGTTGCCTATCTCCTCTAGCGTAGATTTTTCCCTTATTGCTAAGTGAATCAGTAGATCTGATTTGTATGACCCGAGAATATGGTCTTTTACCATTTCATCCCTAAGACCTGCGTACGTCTGTGGAGTTTCGGCTAGATCTATCCATCTTTGGAACAAGTCAGCTACGCGTCGTATGTACTGTGCGTGCGTCTCTGAACTGGCTTTAGTGGCCTGTTTAAACTTACGTCGGTATGTATCTGCTGTGAGTTTGTAACGTTTCAATAATGCGGCCTTGACTGTGTCGTAATTATCTGACTCAGAATCGCTAAGCTTATTGAACTCGTTTTTCGCACTGCCCTGCAATAACCCCGATAAATTTATCGCCCAATGTTCCGCTGGAATGTTTGTTGCTCTGGCTAACTTTTCAAACGTTTTTAAATACGCGTCTATTTGATCTTTGTTCTCATCAAATGGGACCATATTTATCTTTGGAATGATATTTTCAATTCTACTGTGATTATTTCCATCGCTAGAACGCGAATCACCACTGCTTCTGCGATCACGGTTTGGATTGGTAACTTCTAGTTTCTTTACTTCCCATTCTAACCGTTTTATTTCCGCGTCTGCGGCGATGCGTTTGGCTTCTGTATCCGCTGCGATGCGTTTTGCTTCTGTGTCCGCTGCGATGCGTTTAGCCTCGGTTTCAGCTAGTCTTTCAGCCTCTAACTTCTTAGCTTCGCGGGCAGCTAACCGTTCTTCCCTTTCTATCTCTTGCCTTTCTTTGTCCGCTTTTTCTACTCTCTCCTTTTCTGCTTTTTCCGCTTTCTCTAGCTCAGTTTTGATGTAGCTAGTCAGTTCGTCACCCTGGTATCCTATCATGATACCGGTTTCTTTCAGGTCTTCGATAACCTGTTTGCGATCCATTTTACTGTCTTAGCGCGCTGGCTACAATAACAATGTATCTCGTGAATTGTGTGTTTTAACCGTCGGCGATAACTCCGCTTATCCCGAAAATAACTTTTAGGCTACAACCTTACAAAAATTATTTAATTTACTCAGAACACCTTCCGAAATAAATTACGCGTTAACTCTTTACACGTTTCACCTGCTTGTCACAGTGTCCGCTGTTCCAAGACTTTCGTAATGTCACGGCTCCTACCATACAACATTACACATTATATCTAGCACCCTAAATATAATAGTCCGAAGTCTGTTACTACCGATAACTCTCCTAGCTGGCGGTATAACCTTCGACTCCTCACAATGAAGTACTCAGTAACACAATACTAAATAAATCATTCAATAGCTAACATGACATATTTAACTACGCTTAAATATATCAACATTAACTAACATGCACGCTACTCTGCAAAAGAATACATGCACATGTCACAACAAAAGCAAAGAAAATCAGTGATACAAAAATCAAAAGAACAATTGGCAATTCTGTTCGTTCGTTCGTTTCTAGGTTATGATGCGCCCTATGTATAAAAATGTTACAATTTACAATTTAATACATATCAATCCCGCGACGACCCACACTTGTTACGTTTCCAGTATTTATTTAAAGACCCTGCTTAGAATAATTAAAAGACTTTAAATATAATTAATTCTTCCTCTCATATTCTACGCAGACTGGTTGCTCAATTTATTATCTGACTAATTAAAAGTGCGTCTTGTAGTTCAGACGACAAATTTACAGACTAATAAACTGCGAACTTTTAGCTAGATTTGAAAACAGTTAAGTCCCTCTAAATTAATATGCACTCGTCATCAATCTTTCTGCTCATCCGCCCCCATTCAAATCTAAGAATTAATCTAATTGGTCTATTGTGCATAGAAATCAACTACTAAGAGGTATTAACAAAGAAAATAAGATTTAATAAAGTTTAACAAATTAACAATAAATCGAATGCAACGCGAATAGTCTTCACTCTGTCTTTACGCGCCTATGCCTGATTTTTGTCAATCTAAATTGCCAGAAAAGTGTTCCTTTGAGATCTGTACACTTGATCTTGCACTTAGCTCTATTCTTGTATCCTTGGTCTCAACACTCAATCATGCTGATTCGTTCCCTCAGTCCCCCTTTAACGACACACGTGGTGCATAAGGAATGATGTCCCTTTGTTAGTGGCTAGGAACTGGAATTTTTGCAGCATGGCCCTCAGAGTGGATTTCGACACGCTTACACCAATAAGCTAATGCAGGTGAGGCATGGTGAAACATGAACCATGAGCCGACCTGTGGATGCAACGTGTTTGGATATAATTCTCAACCTAACAGGTCCTACCTAGGCATGGCTCAATTAAATGCGCTGAACAAGGAGTTTCGACCTCGCGTCGCTTACAATTAAATTTTAGAAAAAATATAATCGTCTCACATGTGTTCCATTTAACAGTCATGACGTATGAAGCAATAAAATAGATACAACGTTAAATTAATGTTCATACAAGAGGTAATTCAAGCCGACAGAGCGCTTCACAATTTACAATTTAAATTACACGCAATGATTGAATTACATGAAGAATTCATATCGAGCGCAGCATTCTGGCTCTTAGTGAATTAAAACAATATAAATTAAAGTACAGAAATGGAAAAATGGTTACAATAAATTTATATTCCGTAACATATAGGTTTTCAGCTATTTCTCTGAACCATGCTCAAGTGTATATGGAAATCATATAATACATAGCACAAATACATACTTAAACAATACATAGGCAAATACTATTAAATAAAATGATACCTTTGAGAGAAGTCGAAGGGTACCTTGATTCTCTATGGCGCCGGCTGCCTCTCACGACCCGAGTAAGCTGATGGAATTAGCTAAAATGTGCTCGAAGTGAGGGAGCGGAAGCGTGTGGGTACATATATAGAAAGGTATATTGCGTATCACGTGACTGTTCGCAAAGCATGTGGTTGGTTCGAGAACTGGACAATGGTCCTAAAGTTACATAACATCTTGACCTGTTCTAGAAGCACCTAGAAAAAGGAAGCTTTGAACAAAGGGCCAAGGGTTTCAAATATTCGAATTTGAAGTAAACAAGGCAAGTGGGTCACGAAGTCGGACAATTTTATCAGACTGTGACAACCATACATATGGTTTGCTAAATTACATAACATACAATTATCGTCAAGAAATAAACATCTGGAAATTGCGTTAAAGAAAACTAAGTGTCATAAGATACCAATAGTAGGAAACGATAAGTGAAAACAATATATGTCATGAAATTGTGTGTGCATGTGTTGTGTTTGTGTGTGTGTGCATGTGTGTGTGTGTGTGTGTGTGTGTGAGAGAGAGAGAGAGAGAGAGAGAGAGAGAGAGAGGAAGCAAGACTTTAAGGCACTAATGGAAAGGGTTAATGTAAACAATTACAAAAAAGTTGTCAAAATCAGATGAAGACACTACTGAAAGACGGAAACTACAACTTACTTCAGATGATGGAAGTCATGGAACTCGGGTGATGGCATGAAAGGGAAATGGTAGCCACAGTGGTTTATTATACCTCTGTAGAGCGTAAAGGACAGCCACGCCCATAAATGTGCCAGGTGCGAGCCCATAATCAGTGGCCCGATGAGCGCCGGGAACAGGTTACCACAAATGTACTCCACAGGATGTGTGTAAAATGCGGTTATGCCAAATGGTGCCGTCCACTCGTGGTGAAGTTTGTGTATATGTTTGTACAAGGCCGGGTGGTGAATCAGTCTGTAAGCAAACATTGAATAGTTACCATAGGAACAGAATGACAACATCGGCTACAGACTAATAACAGTCCTGAAGAAACGAGATGACAGAAATTAGTGGGAAATAATTAAGCCTAATGAAAGATGACAATGACAGGTGAATAATGACCACACTTTATATGGAATGACAGCACCAGATACTATAAGATGTTGAAAGATAACACCAAAGATTTCATGCTGAAATATGCAATAGTTGATCAATGTCAACACCAGATACATAATGATACACATGTAGAGAACAGAAACACCAGGCAAATTGATACAACACCAGACATATAATTACAAGCGTTTCACGTGGGAAGTGAGAGTTGTTGTTGTTGTTGGGGAGAATCACTCAAAATTGAATTTTCACGAAACAATTCAGTGATTGACGTTAGATACAAATATCTAATGTATTGTATGTCTGAAGATACAAGTACCTAATGTACTGAGTGACTTTACATAGAAGTACCTAATGTACTGAGTGACTTTACATACAAGTACTTAATGTACTGAGTGACTGTACATACAAGTACTTAAAGTACTGAGTGACTGTACATACAAGTGCTTAATGTACTGAGTGACTTTACATACAAGTACTTAATGTTTTGAGTGACTGTACATACAAGTACCTAATGTACTAAGTGACTTTACATAGAAGTATCTAATATACTGACTGCCTTTACATACAAGTACCTAATGTACTGAGTGCCTTTACATACACGTACATAATGTACTAAGTGACTTTACATATAAGTACTTAATGTACTGAATGACTTTACATACAAGTAATTAATGTACTGATTAACTTTACTTACAAGTACTTAGTGTACTAAGTGACTTTACATACAAGTACTTAATGTACTGAGTGACTTTACATAAAAGTACTTAGTGTACTAAGTGACTTTACATACAAGTACTTAATGTACTGAATTAGGGTATTTTAATGAAAACAGATTCCTCTTTTAACAATGCATAATATCGGAATCAGAAATTCGCTTCTTAATGATTCAGAAAAATATATTGTGTACTGATGAAATGCAAATACACACAAACACCTCCATATCAAACAAATCTCAAAGAATGTATGCTGTGCACTTCGAACCGTTTGTTTTGTCCAAAGATCAAAAGCAATCACTCCATAAGCTGAAATCGGTACATCTTGCCATATAAGCATTCTATATTGCATTTTATATTTAGGATCTTGTAAACTGTTTATTGCTAGTTAATAACTTACCAACACAACATATAAAGAAATCATCCTGACCACACAGATTATACACACTCCCAGAATTGCGTAGCCATATTTTGGCATCGAAGCGATCTGAAAGCAAGAAAAGGTCACTTTATTGTCTAATTTGTACTTGAACCATCCATTGGTGCAAATGGATGACGTCATACGATTTTATGGAAGCCTCTTTCCGATGACCTGTACAGTTCATTGGTTAGTATGAAAGATGGATAATATCTTTTGCAACAACACTGTGTCTGGCAGAGATCATGGTTAGAAGAGATAATTTTTTTTTAATGAAATAAAAAAAAAAGTACAATAAATCCTAGACAATACGACTATTTCCAACATCACAAAATAATTGCTCTAGAGAATATTTGTAACATGAAAATAATAATTATTCTCGCAATTGGAGCAAGCACGTAGGCAAAATTGACGCACAGCGCGCTAAACGTGGACTCACCTTTATACGAATTGAGTATATCAATATATGATCGGTTAGAAAGTTGTATTTTTTTTTCTTTCTTAAAAATATGCAAATTAAATCAATGTCAGTTTCTACTCGAGATATGTGGCGTGCTTTATCTTCTTTATATAGTTTAATCCATCCTTCCTTCCTTCTCTCTCCGCCCTCAAAAAAGTACGATATATCTAAGTCTTACTGAGTTAGGAGTCAAAAATACGTCGATGATTTTCTGTTAATACAAGTTTGCATATGATTGCTTATGTGAGTTTTATTTTTTATTTATTTTAGGGGCAGGAGGTAATTTGAAAGAAAAAGTGACGAATGGGATGGCAGAATTTGTCATAGAAAAATTTTGTTAAATGTTCTGCATAATTAATAGAAACACGATTTTGCTAACATTGCAGTATTGTTAATTCCTTGTCCCATAAAAATGTTATTGAGTGTGTACTTACATGGCAGTTGAAAATCCCTGGATGAACCCCCTCTCACACACTCGCAAGAGGCACCTACTATAGGTCAATATATGTATTACTGGTGTTTATCTTTTGATCATACGCACTGTCCAATTTCCATACTGTGATAAGGGCGATAGATTATAGTACATGTGGTTGTTCCTAAGAGTGAACTCAATTTGCATTGCACTGATGATTTTTTGATTATATATTTGTAAAATGTATAGTTAGAAAAGATTCATTCTATGCGATAGTCAGTGGGGAGGTGGGTAAGAAAGAAAGAAAAAAGAAAGAAAGAAAGAAAGAAAGAAAGAAAGAAAGAAAGAAAGAAAGAAAGAAAGAAAGAAAGAAAGAAAGAAAGAAAGAAAGAAAGAAAGAAAGAAAGAAAGAAAGAAAGAAAGAAAGAAAGAAAGAAAGAAAAAAGAAAGAAAGAAATATAGATAGATAGATACATAGATAGATAGATAGATAGATAGATAGATAGATAGATAGATAGATAGATAGATAGATAGATAGATAGATAGATAGATAGATAGATAGATAGATAGATAGATAGATAGATAGATAGATAGATAGATAGATAGATAGATAGATGTGAAAATCATTGTCTTGTAAAACTGGTGTATATAGGTAAGAAGGCTGGTAGGTAGGTACATAGGTTGGTAGTTAGACATGAGAAGCATTATCTTCAATTAATCTTGTACATATACATTTTAAATATATTTTACAGAAAAATGCACACCTAGAAATGAGAAGCATTTTATTAATTTATTTTCAAAGTAATACGATGGGTTAACTCTAACAGTATACAGTGTGTTGCAGAGTAAATTTGCCTATCCCTATTTCTAAACTTACTTGTTACATAAATTGTTAAATGTCAAGTGACCCGACCTTGGGCACTGTTTATATTGATATTTTTAAGGGACAAAGTTGGAAGTAAACAAATCGGGTAAAAATGTATTAGACTTGTTGATGTAATCTAAACTGGTTTTAGATGGATGAGTAGATTTTCTTTTATTATTCAATGGGTAACATTTACAAGAACGAGACCAGCCAATGGGCTGAGATCAAACGTTTACCTGTTGTAATATATATATTGTCTAATATAATCATTTGAATTTAGAGTGGTAAGAAGCCCGGTCTTGAAAGGCTCCCATTAGTTAATGTTGAGATAAATGATTGAGATAATGGACTTCGAAATATTTCAGTAATTTTGCTATTGATATGATATACTTGTGTTTTACGTAGAGATATATTATGTGAGTAGACTATAATTTCTACAAATTGTGAACTATGATATTTACGAATAATTACGAATTTAGGTTTGTAGGCCTATTATTTTCGTGAAACTGTAAATCATGACCAAATCGGACAACTATATCACAATAATGCTAATAATATAACTATAAGAGTAAAAATGTTTATAATAATAATGAAAACATTTTAAAGTGCTTCATCGCATAATTACATATAAAATACCCAAGGTCTGTATTGGCCCACGACAGTAAATAGCAGGATGTAAGAAACAAGTAACGGCTAGTCAGAATAATCTATGATGTGCACGTTTCACCAGATTTATGTATCGGTATATAGCAGTGTGTGTCTAGCAAGCTAGTTATCCGTTTGTCTAAGCATACGTACAAACAAAAATGTGTATATGAACCTACGTACACATATTCACAGTGATAAACGGACAGATAGACAGACAGAAAGAATGAAGCACTAGTTGTTCACTGATATCATGTTCATTAAAAACACCTTTTGTATACTGGAATCCTGCACTAGTTGTTCACTGATATCATGTTCATTAGAAACACTTTGTATACTGGAATCATGCACTAGTTGTTCACTGATATAGTGTTCATTAGAAACGCTTCTTGTATACTAGAATCCTGCACTAGGAGAACTGAATACTCTTTCTATAGGAGCACTACATGACCTGCGGAAATAATTTCACTAGGGACCCTATTTGTACATATGAAACATTTTCATTCTAAACCATATATGTACATAGAAAACAATGCTAATACGAACACTAGTTGTACACGGAAAACAAATTATTTGTAACCAAAATATGAAAATACCTCAAGCTACAGACAAATTAGCACAGACAGAAGAATTTTTTATTCGTTCCCATGAAAATCTAAAATATCTAATCTAAACACGTAAAGCATATGTTTACGAACGTGTTTGCGTGCAAGTCTATAGAAGTATACTTGTTCGCTGACGTCGAGCCAAGTGTTTGCTGACGTCGAGCCAAGTTTACGTGTTTGCTGACGTCAAGCCAAGTGTTTGCTGACATCAAGCCAAGTTTACGTGTTTGTTGACGTCAAGCCAAGTTTACGTGTTTGTGTTCAAGTCTATAGTAGCGTACTTGTTTGCTGATTTCAATCTAACTGGGAGTGTTTTATACATATTTCTTATTTAACCAATAATTTCTTAAAATAATATTCGATAAACATCAAAACATATTTTCTAATTCAAAATAAACATATCTGTGGTTACAATTTAATAAACTGTAGATATTTAATAACAACAGTGAATCAGTGATATTAACAAATGAAAGATGTAGACAAGTAATAGTTATAAAAACACTAATAATAATTGAAGGCAAATAGCAAAAGCAAATTAAGAAATTAAAGAACGTAATTACGAAATAGAAAAATATTATTATTAACAGTAGGTGTAGATATTTAATGAAAATACATTTATAATCTGTTCATAAAGATGGAGCTATTTAGTGAAAAGATCAATGTCAACGATAGAGTGATGGACGTCTTGAATGGAACGGTCACAAAAGTCATTAAATAAAAGGGAAAATTACAATAGTCAAAGATTATACTCGATTATTATATAAAATAAACACAACACACAGATTGGTGCGGAAACCATCTTAAACCTTTTCACAAATATAGTACGTTGAATAACTACAGTATATGTCATTCCATTGGAAGGCTTTTGAGTAATAGAGAACCAAACACTCTTCCTTCAAGTTATTGGGCTCGCCATATGCCCAGTCTTTGTACGTCACTTCCGTTTTGTCAGGCCATTGCCATGCGTCTTGTCCAGGGATTCGTCTTCCTTCAATAAAATACGTCCTTGAAGTGTGCACTGAAATGAAAAAAAAAATGTTAGAGACTCGTATGTATTTATGTCTAATTGTATGTATGGGCGTAACTGATTAACATAATTAGTTCATAAATAGTGTATTCAGTGATTTAATTTGGAAATGGATGCAGACAGCTTTTTCTCACTTTATGTAATGGAGTCAAGGCAAATTATACTTGACCTCATAACCCACAAGCAGTTGTATTATTATGCTAAGCTTTTTGAATTTCGCATAAACGATGTTTTTGGGACCAGCCTCGCAAAGAGAAGCCATGAAAATTACATAATACGTTGAACAATAGCAGATATAGGTCATATCCAAGCTTGATGCTTGACCGATAGATTTCCCGCCATAAATTCATATACCGTGGACCGGCTCCAATGCCGCATTCACTGGTACGCTTATGTCCATTCCTTCCAGCAGAACACGGTGATTACAGTAATCCTAGCAAATGCAATGTACCAATTTTCTCCTAAGGTGTGTCGCATACTTCCTCAGGCTTACACACACCACAACAGACGTTCCAGCACCTTCCCAGTCATACAGGTTTATGACCGTTGAACATGTAAAGAGTAACTGGGAACTTGAAACTTGGGACTCAAACTCAAAAGCTTCAAACCCAAACTGAAACGGCCACTTGTTCACTGCAAAATACAATCTAGGAGCCAGCCTAAGTTTCATGACTGGACTTGAGTTACGTCAAAATCATAGTGATTAGATCAAGTAAGTTTCAGTCTCTGCCCACTGGCTAGTTCCTAATTTGTAAACCTTAAACTATTGGATAACAAAAATTTATCATCCACTCTTGACTGGTTTGGATTACGTCATCATGTTCTTGCATATTCTTTACCTGAGTTGTTATTTTAACTCTAGTGCTTACAAAAAATAGTGTCATGTGCTCTTGATGAATGTCATATCACAATGACACTTAACTATATAATAATTAATTTTTAAAATAGGGACGAGCAAATTTACTCCACCACAAATTGCAATAATATCCTTTTCTTTGTAAGTTAACATTACATATTTAATTATTACATTTGTATTGTTGTAAATTTCATTAATTTCCTAATTATTTACTTTAAAATACTATAATTCATGTGTAGTTGATTGATATATTTTATTAAAGTGTATTTGTATTATAATGCACATTTAGTTGTACCTCATCACCAACTTTCAATGTATACATTATGTCAAATTAATAATAAAGACTTCAAAATTAAAATTCCAAATATTGTTTTAAAAGAAATTAGATATCACATAGCCAGTTTTAACAGTTATTTGGCAAGCAAAACGACCTTGATAAAGTAATAAGTCTATTTGCTCAGCATTCGAATATTATAAGTTAATCACAAAGGATATCATGATTGTTGCAAGGATAAATAAATTATAGAAATCGTTTACTTTCAATGAAACTGATTTGCAACCTGTGTTGTTCAAGCATCGAAATGTATTCTGATGGTTCGAATCATTACTGAGACTTTAAGATTAGTAAAGCAATAAAGAATAATAGAATTAATATTAAGAAAATAATTAAAGATAGTAATAACTATATAGTAAAGTAACAAGGAGTAGCAATAGTAGTATAATGTAATAGAAGGTGCTAGTGGTAGTGAATAGTAGCAGCAACACCAGTAGTAGTAGTAGTAGTAGTCGTTTGGTGATAGTATAAGTAGTAGTGGAAGTAGTAGTAGTAGTAGTAGAAGCAGTAACAGTAGTGATACTAGTAATAATTTTGGTAGTTGTGATTGTATTATAAGTAGTAGTAATAGAAATAATAGTATTAGTGAAGTAGGAGTAGTTGTGGTACTGATGGATGGCAGTAGATGCAGAAGTAGTGTAGTAGGAGTAGTTGTGGTAGTGGTGATGGTAGTAGAAGTAGTATTGATAGACGCATTAGTGCATTTGGAGTAATCGTGGTAATAGTGGTGGTAGTATAGATAATAGTATTAGTGTAGTAGGAGTAGTTGTGGTTGTGGTGATGATAGTAGTAGAAGTAGTAGCATTGGTGTAGTAGGAGTAGTAGTGGTGGTGGTAGTATCAGTAGTAGCAATAGTGTGGCAGTAGCACTACCTGTAAAACTCAGAATTCGTGCTCGAACTGCCCTGTACTTTGCCTCAGAATCCAAGACAACGAGACGACCGCCCTCTGAGGTGCAGTTGCTTGACGACGAGCTGTATGTTGCTTTGCTTTGGCTGAAACGGTAACACAAGTTGACGTCTTCATTCCAGATATATCCGTTTGCCACAGGGCACCTACCTGGAATGATTGGTAAAATGGTAACTGAAAACCGTTCTATATACAAGTTAGTTGTGATTGCTAATGAAGTGTCTACCGGTAACTTCTCATTAATATGTAGACTTAAACATTTATAACAATTCTTTATCCAACAGATTTCAGAAGTAAGCAGACTATCTGGTCAATGACCTTACCATTTGGAATCAAACGATGATAAAACCTCATTCCCATATAGTGAGTAAAATTATCGCCATTGGCTGCACTGTATCTCTGGAACGCTGGAGTACACACTCCAGTTCTCTCCTCTTTGACAAAGAAGTATCCCTGGCAAAATGACGTGTGTAGACAGACACATGCGCAGGCAAGCCGAGACTTCACACTGACAGGCTGGCCCAATCCTTCAGGTTGTCCCTGCAGCATCAGGTCGGTCACAAAAACCTCAAAGAACAAGTTTTGCATCACCATTGCAGCCATCTTTGATTGAGAAAATATTTGTTGATATCTGATGAAGTACGAAAAAGTCAATCTCAAGCTTAAGCTTTAATTTCAAGAAAAAATACAAAAATGGGAGACCTGTTGATCTTGTGGGATAATTATTAATATCTATAAAGTATTATTCTCGATCACTTGTAATTAGTTACGTAATATTAATTAATAAATATTAATCATAACGAATCAAGGGTGCCAAGAGAGGTGTCTCATAATGTATGAATGGTTAAGATTTTATTAGGAAATTTATGTTATTATGAACATAACTAAAAACATACTTAACTCCTACCTTTGTTGCAGAGACATAGGCCTAAAAAAAGTATTTATTAACATAGCAATTGATTTGGTATTTAAGATCCGCAATTACGTATATTTCAGGGATTTTATTTTGGTCTTCAAATTTTGTTGCTTACCTCGAATTTGTTCACGTGACCTGTTGTATGAGTCTGTCAGTTTCACCACACTGTGTGTGTTGATTGCAAGGAATAATCATTGTTTGTGTATTATTTATGAATGTAATATCATAAATTAATAATTAAGCAATTAGCAGACAGTACACCTTGCCACACACTGGTAGTTCGTGGGGATTTGTATTTTAGTCAGTCACGCTTTAGCGTCGTTTGACGTGACATAGGAGCAAGTGACTATCTACTCTTTGAGACACTTGGATGGAATGATTTGGTACAGTTTCAGAATCAGGCAACAATGTCTGGGACACTGAGTGCCAGGAGGTTTGTTAGGAGTTTGAATTAGATTAGTTCGCATTAATGGAATTTGACAATAATTCAATTATTTCGTTAAGAGTAACTGAGATACCTTGTATTTAAAGCGGCGGTTCACCGGTAAATAAGTAAAGTTTTCTTTGAAACGAAATCTGTCTAGACTTTAATTTTGACGTATATCAGATCGACTTTACTTCAGTCTTGAATGTTACGTCAGGAGTCACAGTACAATTATCTTTTCCAAATGAGGCAGGCTGGAAGTTTCCGACACTGACTCTGAGAGCCAGGCAATTTGTATGAAGATGGCTGGGCCATCAAGGGCGTTCCATCAGCTGGAGGTCGATACATGCCTGGAGCGTGCGCGACTGGTCGGACGAGGTCAATTAAATGGCTTTGTTTTGAACAGAGCCTTGCATTTTCGTGCATTGCAAGTTTTTAAATGTACCGTGTTGAACTGGAGCTCACAGTCGGGGGCGTCTGTTTTTTAGAAGATATAATTTATGTAACCAGAAAATTTTGAACTGACGTGTTCTTAGGTATCTTTTCATGTTTGCATGGTTTTGGTTCCATTTCTGGGTGAGCGGTGAGTGTTTGCATGGTTTTGGTTCCATTTCTGGGTGAGCGGTGAGTGTTTGTGTGGTTTTGGTTCCATTTCTGGGTGAGCGGTGAGTGTTTGTGTGGTTCTGGTACTCGGGAAAGTTTCGTTTGCGGTGTCTGTCATGGTGTCTGTGGCTTTAGTGACCAAACATTATTGTCCGTGTCGGTGTACCTCTTGGACAGGCGACATATTGGTATGGTGTGTGAACGAGTGGTGAAATTGGTGGTGTTTAGCAATTGAGATGATAGGAATGTAGGAATGTGGTCGCTAGTGAAGCCTTTTTGTTTGGTGATGGGAAGTCTGGGTTTAGGTGTGAGGTGAGAATTATTGTTTTTCGTTGTGATGGTGTGTCAGGCATTGGTGTTGGGTGATAATTGTTAAATCTTTAGTGATGGTATGTCTAGTCGTGGTGTTTGTTAAATCTTTAGTGATGGTATGTCTAGTCGTGGTGTTTGTTAAATCTGTAGTGATGGTATGTCTAGTCGTGGTGTTTGTTAAATCTGTAGTGATGGTATGTCTAGTCGTGGTGTTTGTTAAATCTTTAGTGATGGTATGCCTAGTCGTGGTGTTTATTAAATCTGTAGTGATGGTATGCCTAGTCGTGGTGTTTGTTAAATCTTTAGTGATGGTATGTCTAGTCGTGGTGTGGGGTGATAATTGTTAAGTCTGTGATAGTGGTATGTCTAGGTGCGGGGGCGATAATTATTAAATCTGTGATGTATGTCTAGGTGTGGATGATAATTGTTAAATCTATGATCATGTATGTCTAGGTATATGTATATGGTATGAATTGTAAAATATAGTCTGAAATGTTTTCTAATGGGAAGAAGGCGTCTTAAAATAGGTCTTTTAAGTGTAATTGCTGTGTTCTGTTGACTAAGTTATCTGGCTAGGTGTATGTACTTTCTGTTTATGTGTACTTGTTGTGTTTTGTTCACTAATTTATCTGGTTAGGTATGTGTACTTTCTGTTTATGTGAAATTATTGTTGATTCTAACTAAAATTAGTGACCCCAAATTTCCAAAAGGGGCAGATACCGAGATATTAAGAAATAATTTCAACATTTCTTATAAACTTTATTCACACTATGTAATTTCTGCATTATGTTTTGGGTACTATTTAAACAATTTTCTTTCTTTAATTTTATCCTCTATTCTAGCTTGCGAACACGCTAAAAATCACACACATGTTGAGCAAAGCAAAATCTAGCAGTTAAAATTAAAATTATATATTTTATAAAATATTAAAATCCTAATATACCTGCTTCATTATTCCTGTCATAAATAATTTTCTCTACAAATTATTCAAAAACGGTCCTGATTATATATATTATTTTTTTTATTTCTGGGAGAATATACCAAAATCAGAGTTTTTCCTCAAACGGTCTTCATTTACAAGGCGAGAATATTCCAACAGCGCAAGTGTTCCCTATAAAACACTACTTTACAAGGTAAAAGTATATTCCTTCAGCAAGCGATATTCGGAAAATAATTAATTTACAATGTTCCAACTGTCAATGCTGTTCCACAAAATATTCATTTACATGGTTAAAATATTAATTTACAAGGTTAAAATATTCCAACAATCACACAGATTACTAACTTCCATTAAAAGTAATAATATTATTCGTAGAGTAATAATTTACAATACTAAGTAACATTATTCACACACAGTGCTAATTTCAAATACTATATCACAATATTCACATAGTACTAATTTCGAATACTAAGTAACAGTATTCACATTGAGTGCTATATATAAAGTAACTGTATTTACACAGAGTACTAATTTCAAATACTAAGTCGCATTATTCCACAATGTACTTTTTAACAAGGTAAAATTATTTCAGTAGTAAGCAACATTATTCCGCAGCGTACTAATTTAAAAGATAAATTAAGCAACTAAGCAACAATATTCCGGTGCCAAGTTTCATTATTCCAGCATCAATGTAAATAATTCCCACACAATACATTAAGCTAGACGGTAACAGCCAATGTTACTCACACAAAACTCTTAAATACAAGACTGGGATATTCTTAAACCAATGTTACTCACACAAAACTCTTAAATACAAGACTGGGATATTCTTAAACCAATGTTACTCACACAAAAGTATTAAATACAAGACTGGGATATTCTTAAACCAATGTTACTCACACAAAACTCTTAAATACAAGACTGGGATATTCTTAAACCAATGTTACTCACACAAAACTCTTAAATACAAGACTGGGATATTCTTAAACCAATGTTACTCACACAAAAGTATTAAATACAAGACTGGGATATTCTTAAACCAATGTTACTCACACAAAACTCTTAAATACAAGACTGGGATATTCTTAAACCAATGTTACTCACACAAAACTCTTAAATACAAGACTGGGATATTCTTAAACCAATGTTACTCACACAAAACTCTTAAATACAAGACTGGGATATTCTTAAACCAATGTTACTCACACAAAACTCTTAAATACAAGACTGGGATATTCTTAAACCAATGTTACTCACACAAAAGTATTAACGCTAAGCAAGAGTATTCCTGTACCAACATTATTTCCATGAAAGCGATAATGAAAAATGTCAGAATATTCCAACAGCCAACATTTTTGTTATAAAACATCAACATACAAGGGCAAGAATATTCAAACTAATATTACTACCCCTGTATACGCTAAATATCAATACAGTTACATCACATAAGCCGACGTTAATCACACAAAAACTTAATTTGGAAGGTAAGAATATTCCAAAATCCAACACTATTCCCACAAACCATTAACTTGCAAGGGAGAAATATTCCTATTTTCAACTTCATTTCAACAAAACGCTAATCTACAAGAAAATAATATTCTTAGATCCATCTTCATTTCAACAAAACACTAATCTACAAGAAAATAATATTCCTAGATCCAACTTCATTTCAACAAAACACTAATCTACAAGAAAATAATATTCTTAGATCCATCTTCATTTCAACAAAACACTAATCTACAAGAAAATAATATTCCTAGATCCAACTTCATTTCAACAAAACACTAATCTACAAGAAAATAATATTCTTAGATCCATCTTCATTTCAACAAAACGCTAATCTACAAGAAAATAATATTCCTAGATCCAACTTCATTTCAACAAACACTAATCTACAAGAAAATAATATTCCTAGATTCAGCTGTCTGCTAACAAAACGCTAATCTACAAGAAAATAATATTCTTAGATCCATCTTCATTTCAACAAAACACTAATCTACAAGAAAATAATATTCTTAGATCCATTTTCATTTCAACAAACACTAATCTACAAGAAAATAATATTGAAACAACCACGTTATTCCTGCAAAACTAAGTTAATGGTACTAATAATCAATCCTTCCAATAAACACATTTATTTATTTTCCTGGCAACGCTAAGAATTTTATTTTTTTACACGTTCCATACTACGCTTGGCAAATACATTAATTGACATTTTCCCTCAAGACATCTAGCTTTAAAGTAACACAATTCCAAATACAGTAATTGACATTTTTCCATCAAGACATCTAGCTTTAAAGTAACAAAATTCCAAATACAGTAACCAACATTTTTCCCTCAAGACATTTAGCTTCAAAGTAACAATATTCCAAAAGTAAAAAGTATTCCCACTAAACTGTAAGTATTAGGTATTATTCCACATAATATTAAATTTCAATATGAGAATATTCTAATGGCCAACGTTATACCTCAAAAACACTAAGTTACAAAGTGTATTTATCATTATTATCATTTATCATCATTATTCTCACAAAACACTAATTGCTTAAGACTATTTTATTAGCCAACATTTGTCCCACAGAACTTAGCAAAGCAGCAAAGTTTCAACTTTATATTTATACAGCATTAAGTTACAAGATACGAATACTCCTACAGCCAATTTATTGCCAGGAACACTATATTGCGTTATAAAATACATTCATTACAGCCAGCTTTACTCCCAGGAACACTAAATTGCCATATAAAATACATTCATTACAGCCAACGTTACTTCCAGGAACACTATAATGCCATATAAAATACATTAATTACAGCCAACTTTACTCCCAGGAACACTAAAGTGCCATGTAAAATACATTCATTACAGCCAATGTTATTCCCAGGAACACTAAATTGCAATGTAAAATGTATTCCTATAGCTACATTTATTCCCAGATAGCACTAAATTGCAATGTAAAATGTATTCCTACAGCTAACTTTATTCCCAGTAAACACTAAATATGTACACATACTTCAACAGCAATCATTAGTCACGTCACAATAAACACTAATCTACAAAAAATATACGTGTGTGTACCCGAAACACAAAGCACAAGTTAAAAGGTAAAATAAACTTGTGTGTTCCCACAACAAAAAACACTAAGTCACAGGGTAAACTATACTTCGGTGTTCCCATAGTACAAAGCACTATACTGTCAAGTAATATATCCCTATGTTCCCACAACGCAACCTACTAAGTTAAAAGGTAAAATATATTATTGTGTTCACACAACGCAATCCACTAAGTTACAAGGTTAAATATATTCCTGTGTTACCACAATTCAAAACACTAAGCTACAGTATGAGGATGTTAAAAAAAAGTTACAAATAACCTCACCTGATGTTGCCGTCCCCCAGGACAAAATACAGGTCCCCAAACCCCCGTGTTCTAAATATGCTCTCTAAAAAGCAATTGCATGTAGTGTTGTCGAAAAAATTGGAATACAGAAATGCATTTTAATTTACCTTATATATTTTCAATCTTGTCGTGACTATCGATTATGAATTGTTCATGCATTCTTGAATTGCCATCAATGTTCATTAATCCCAATCTCGCCACTGTCACAATTGATCGAATTTTTGCATTTTACACTAAGCAAAATGAGTTTGACATCTAATATTTACTCAGGCATGGTTTCAGAGAAACCTTAGAATATATTTTGTCTTTTGTGTTAATTCGATTCCTTTATTTCGTAACTTTGGCGTTGCAAATATAATGGAACATTTATATCGATTTATTTTTTTATTATTTTTTTAAAAGTGAGAAATGACAAATATTATAAGTTTACATATTACTGATTTTAAAGAAGCATATGAATTTGATATGTGGATATGTTTCCTGTCAGACGAGTGGGACAACGTGGTGATACCAGCATGGAACCCGAACCTACATGCGTTACGACACCGACACCCATTTCCGGCAAACTAAAACCACGTCACTACTTGCTGAAAGCTTAGATACTCACCTTCGAATTTTGTTTCAACTGAATTTTAATTTGTTGTTGTTGCTGCTGGATGCTGAGAGTGAATCAACTATGAGTGTTACAGTTTGCTGAAAAGTGTTACACATCAGCATCGTAACTCGTTACACTACGAAGCTAGAACATAGAATGAAATGATTGAATAAAAATGTTGCGTAGTAACGGTAACTGGAAATGGACGACCATTGAAATAAAACTTCACTTAGTAGAAATCATTGAAAACATTTCCTGCGTTCTTTGAATGAATGAAAGTGGGGGATGTTCATTTTTAATTCAAAAACTGTTGTGTATGTATAACGAGCGTGACTATACGAAAGACCGCCATGATAGCTTTAAGATCGCCACGATAGCTTTAAGATCGCCTCTGTTAGTCGAGCAATTCAAATAAAGCGAATTGCTGGCTCAGCATGTACAATTACATCAATTTGTGGAAAGATCAACGATAATGCTGATGAAAGATAAGGTGAATAATAGCTCAACCCTACTGCTACTTTCCTATGGAATCTGTGTAGGTTTTTATTAAGTGTGAAAATACCCTGTGGGCATGCTATTTTAACATTACCGCATCACGTGAATGCATTTTGTCATTTGGTATTAAGCAATGAAATTACCAGTGGGCATGCTATTATAAAATTTCAATTATTACATTTATGGAATTCTTGAATGCAACTGTCACTTGATCAAAAGTTCTTGAATGTTAACATTTAGTCATAGTTTCTTTTAGAAAAAAAAGTTTGGTTTGGTTTGTTTGTTTTAAATTAAAACCTTGCAAATGTGAGTATATAGTATATCATGAGATTGTCAATTTAACGATGTTACTTGTAGTTTTCTCTAGCCTTCCCCCTCCCCCCTCCCCTTCACAATAAAATTATCCAAATTATTATATTTAACTTGCGGAAATGAGATGGACATTATTTACGATATTCAACATCTCAATTTTTAAAAAAAAACGTGTTTTGTTGTTTGATCAATTTTTTTTTACGAACAAACAGACATCCACCGTTACCACCGTAACTGGATGTTCAATCAGGCTTACCAAAACCTCCACAAAGTATTAAACACAAAATACTAAGTGTTTAATCCAAACACATGAAGAAAATATTCTTATGGTTTAATCACCAAATCAATTGATAGTGATTCAGTGAAATTGCCACTAAAATTAGCTTTGTTGTAAACAGAAACAGAAATATATTACTAGCCAGAGTAATTGAAACTAAAACTAGCTTTTATTGCTAGCCAGAGAAATTGAAACAAAAATTAGCCTTTATTGGTAGCCAGAGTAATGATTGACATTGCCACTAAAATTAGCTTTGTTGTAAACAGAAACAGAAATATATTGCTAGCCAGAAGAATGAGTGAAATTGACAATACAATTAGCTATGTGGTAAACAAAAATATATTTCTAACCACAGTTATTCTCACTGAAACAAGATGAACACATTCAGACTCTAAGCAGCTAGATGGACAAGGAGCTGGCAGCAGACTGTAGCCATGTTTATGCCTTTACAAATGTTCTACAATTTTCAGATGCCTTTTACTGTGTCTGCATGATTTCATCTGCTGCAAGCATGTTTTCATTTCCTAGCTCTATGAGACTGGACTTGGCTGGTACCTGCCTTATGAAATCCTATTATAATTTGTTTCCCAAACTTTATACTTAATAATTTACTGGCTAATTAGAGATTTGTCAGTAAACTTTAAAATGTCCTTTATAGTAAGGAAAATAAAAACACCTTTATTGCTAGTTCGTTAGAGCACTTAATATCAATTCATTAGGACATATCTCGTATGTCCAAATAAAAAAATAAAGTCAGTCTATCAAAAGAAAAAAATCATTGTATCCTTTAGATAATGTAAGTGGAACGGAAGTAAGCAGATAAAGTATCTGTTTATCTATAAGGACTAGATTTCGTTCAAGCTACTGAAAACAAAACATTTCATCAAAAAAGAAAAATACAATAGAACAATTATTGTTATTAGAATTCATTTGGAATTGATTCTGTTAATTATTACTATGCACCCTGAGTGAACATGTCCACTCTAAGCACATCGGTTTTCTTTTTGAAGCTGTCGCCGTACGTCAATTGGTATGCTTGCATTGCAGTTGCAAAAATGGAAAAGTCAACCACGTGACAAAGACGCAGGCGGTTCAGTAGCAAGGCGGCATACACTTGTTTCTAGCATTAATGGGACACAACTTGGTGGTCCACGTATATTTTTAGTACTATGGTACTATAGGTATTGAAAACTAACAACTGAAATTCGACTAGCTAAGAATAAAAAAATAAAATTTAATTAAAAATGTCATAACAAATAGCTAGGTGACAGTAGCGTCACACAACGTGTGACAAAAATGGACTCCAAATAGCAGCAATAGAGAAAACAAGATCACATCAACTCGCCTCATACACTCAGAGCTTCTTCGTTTTTCCTATTCCTACAAAGACTCATTGCTTTTGTTATTCCTACAAAGACTCATTGCTTTTGTTATTCCTACAAAGACTCATTGTTTTTCCTATTCCTACAAAGACTCATTGTTTTTCCTATTCCTACAAAGACTCATTGTTTTTCCTATTCTCCTATTCCTACAAAGACTCATTGCTTTTCCTATTCCTACAAAGACTCATTGTTTTTCCTATTTCTACAAAGACTCATTGCATTTGTTATTCCTACGAAGACTCTTGCTTTTCCTATTCTTACAACGAGCCATTATTCTTCCAATTCCTACATGAGCTAATTGTTGTTCATATTCCTACATAATCTTATTGCTGTTCCTATCCCTACATAAGCTCATTGTAATTCATATTCCTACATAAGCTCTTTATTGTTCCTATTCCTACATACACTCATTACTGTCGTAACTGAACAAAGTGAAGAACAAAAGCAAAGAACGGTCTAAAATCGAATACTGTGTAGTTAAATGATATGGTCGATCAATGACGCTTTCTGTTGATAAGGAAGCCACCTAAGGGTATGATTTATTCATAACACTGTAAACTGTAAAGGTACAATGCGCATATTAAATATTGAGTAATTTCAAGTTATCTATTTATCTATCTACAATGCACATATTAAATATTGAGTAATTTCAAGTTATCTATTTCAAGTTATCTATTGTAGATGTCATATATATATTTTATTGTTCATTTAATAAATTTATTATTAAATTTATTGACTTCTTACACAAATTCATTTTGATAATCTTGTGTTGGAGAAGATAGTGGGTGGATGGGTGTTCGCTAAATATGGATTAAAGACAAATTTGTCTTCTCCTTTAGTAAGATGTTCCCCACTCTCGGAAATAGTATGTGACTGTAAAAGTTGGTTTATGTTGTGGAACAGAGAAAATGCTTAAATCGCCAAATATCTGCCAAGTGAATGACGAGTGGTGTCTGTTGGATGATCATTAATAAAATAAATTAAGATTCTCGTCTCCTGTAATTAGTTATGAAAGATTAATTAATAATAATAATAATAATTTCCATTAACTAAGTAGCGTGCCTGTCACAGAGATAAATTAATTTCGTTTTCATTTTGATACAGAATGAAAGGAGATAGTACTGAGTCTCCTTGGAGAGAAAATAATATCGTTTCATTTTGATACAGAATGAAAGGAGATAGTACTGAGTCTCCTTGGTACGGAACGAAAGGAGACGTAATTCAGTTCGCAGAGCGTATTTCACTATATCAAGGTAGAAACAATTTTATGAGAACAAAATCCTACCACAGATTACTTCCCTTGTTCGGATAATGCTGCGTATTCGCGCATTTGTTACCTTTTCTTTCCTTCTGAAAAGAACTCGTACTGTATAAATATTGCAGATGAACGAATGAAAGAATGATCAAAGGTTAATGTCATTGCAAGAATAACAAAAATATTGTACATTACGTCTATGATTTTCTTTGCTGAAGACTTCGAATATTGTATATTTTTTTACCCACTTTGTTAATTGGACTCGTTACAGACGCCGCCATTTTCTGTTTACAGACGCCGCCAGTTTGAATCCTTTTCATCCACTTGTTATATGGACTCGTTACAGACGCCATTTTGAATCCTTTGCATCCACTTGTTATATGGACTCACAAACCTTACTATAATTGGTTAGATTTCGACTAGTTCTAAGATTTACTGACAGATTGCTGTCTCTGACAACTATTAAATCAGTATTTATATTTGCTAGGAGTCGTGATTATAACTTGTGTTATATATTTTACTTGAAAAGGAAATATGAGTTTGGTTCAAGAAAATACTGTATGTGGCCAAGCACATTATTCCCAGAAAAATCTAAAAGCCAACGTTATTCCCAGGAAAAAACTCCTAAGTTACAAGATAAATATTCTCCAACATACGCCATTCTCTCCATAAAACTCTAAGCAATAAATACAATCACCTGCTGCGGTTCCCACGGAAAAGACAAATTCCAACAATCACATTTGTTTTAAATACACTCCACAATCACATTTGCTTTAAATACACTCCACGCAGAAAGTAAATACGGGGAGAATACTAAGTGCATTTTATTGTCTACCTGTCTAACGATTATGAACTGCTTTCTTTGTCCATTGTGAACTGCAGTTTATTGCTTGTTAATCCCAGACACATCGATGTCAAAGCTGATCGACTTTTGTATTTGTTTCACCTAGCAGTCTCGGGCTATTGTTGACTAAATATTTACAAAGTAAGGTATAGTGAACTCTCAAACGTTTTTTCCTCTTCTTTTATCTTTCACGTTTATTCTCACATGTTTTTGGGCAATTATTGTGAATGTGTTGAGTTGTAATGAAGGGCTTGATAAACATTGATAGTGAAGAATGAAGTAAACACTGATAGTGAGGATTGTAGTCAACATTGATAGTGAAAAATGCAGTAAACACTGATAGTGAGGAATACAGTAAACATTGATAATGAAGAATACAGTAAACGTTGATAGTAAGGAATGTGGTAAACATTGATAGTGAGGAATGTGGTAAACATTGATAGTGAGGATTGCAGTAGCTAATCGGTCATATTATAGTTCCTGTGGCAAATTACAGATATTTAATCAATTTCCATCGAACACCCGGGTATCATGCTGATATTTTCACACGTTTGTGGACTTTTCGCCGTTACATTGTCAGTTAGATGCGACATCACTCGCTGACATCTAGTGCTGTAGCTAAGCATGAACGTTTTCAAAGATGTGTTCACTTTTAAAATCTGTTAACATTTCGAAGTATTTTCCTTTTGAAAGCTGTTAAATTTTGAAATCTATGTTAACTTTTGAAAACCGTTACTTTTTGAAATATGAGTTAACTTTTGAGAGCTATTACTTTCTGAAAGATGTGTTAATTTTTTTAAGTTGGTACATTTTTGAAGGTGTTAAGTTTTGAAAACTGCTTATATTTTGGAAGCTGCATTAACTTTTGAAAGCTGCTATAATTTGGAAGCAGGGTTAACTTTTGAAAGTTGTGTTAATTTTTTAAACTGCTCTCACTTTTGAAATGTGTGCAAACTTTTGAAAACTGTTACGTTGTTTTGAAAGCCGTGCAAACTTTTGAAATTGTGTTAACTTTAGAAAATTGCGTTAACTTTAGAAAACTGTGTTAACTTTAGAAAACTGTGTTAACTTTAGAAAGCTGTTTCTTTTTGAACGCTCTGTGAAGGTTGAAAGCTGTTACTTTGTGAAAGCTGTATTACTATTTGAAACGTGTTATATTTTTTAAACTGTGTTAACTTTTAAAAGCAGTAGATCATTATAGAGAGGTCAGATTGTATTACATTTATTAGTATTCAACTTTTTCACCCACCATAAGCTGTTAACTAGTTTACATTTTACCCAAAGTACTTACACAGTTTTAAAATTAAACTATAAACATAATAGTGTTCAAAATGTAATTTATTATAATTTTGAAATTAAGATATCCGAACATGCTGCTCTTTGGAATACATCCATAACTAATAAAATCTCTAACAAAAGAAAATACATTTAATAAAAATATTCAAATTATACGTTTTCCGTTTTAGAATGCCCACTAAAGAAGGGTGTCTTATTTTCTACTTCAGTATAGAGGTCAGAGGTCAGATAAATATTCTTATTGTTGTAGCTTGCATCTAACTTTCTCGTTATCATCTGTAAACAAATCATTGACAATGAAACATACATATAGCGATATATTTTCATTTGTAACTACATACACAGTTTATTAGATGTATTGTAACTTTATTATCACTTTGTTTACCCTTTCAATGATTCAGTTCAGTTAAATATGATAATACAGTTGATGTATAAAGAATTCTTCATTCAATTATTTAGATAAAACTTAATAAAATCATATATAACTTTTGAACATTTCACTGTAGTTGATTTCATGATTTTTTGCAACATATAGTCTACCCCCATCTAACATCATTTCATCTGTTCTTTAAAAAAGTATTAACATATATTTGCAAATTATTTTGAAACCATATTAAATTGCAGTGTGGATAAAAATGCGTGAAAATAATTTAGGAAAACAAGGATGACCTTCACAATTTAAGTTTATTAGAAATACTAATTTTATTAACTTACCGATACTTTAATGTTCCCTAATCGGGATGGATGGACAGTTTGCACCAGGAGATTTTTTTTTCAAACATGACGGTGACATTTATTAGCTCTTGGTTTTCACAATGCACAATTATGACCCTCAAGCCACGCATTGAGACAGGGAGAGACAGAAGATGAGAAAGAAGATACATATGAGATAGTTTGTGAACGATGAGACAGGAAGAGAGACAGATGAGATATAATAAAGAGACAGGATGAGACAAAAAATATCTTTCTTTGCTTTTGCAGTTTATTAAAATTTTAAACTAAGTTCCTGCCGATATATTAACTAACCCTAATTCTCATTTTGATCCTATCTCTAACTCTAACTGTAATCCGCTTTGATTATTTTCCTACATTCGTCAACATTATCGATTATCTAGCTAGCGAGGGGTGTATGGGCGGGGGTCTTCTCGAACAGATCTTCATAGCGGTCATAACTTTACATCGTATTATCTGTTCGGAAATACGAAAACATTTTTACAATACAAAGGTTTAATTATCGAATTTGACTGTTAATCCTGGCGTGCAGACATTTACTACTTGCATGTGTATTGTTTTCTTAAGTCAGTGATCTATGTTTTTAATATATTTCAAATCCTGGTACTTTGGAATGTATTGTACTTTTAATTCTGTAGGCGAAACTAAAGCTAAAAAAGTAACGAAATAAATCAACTAAAACAATAACAAAATCAAATGTCAAAATAACAACAAGCAAATAACAAATAACCCCATGACCCCACTCAAAGTAAAACATGTGCTTTTCGCTCAAAGACTTATATCCCATCAAAACTTCATAAAAACAACACATTTCGGTTGTATAAATTTGCATCTACAAATTTTATTGCCTGTTCATTATCACAGCATTACAAAATATTCGATGTACATCATGATTTTAAAAAATGAAACACAATTACATGTAACAATCATAACACCAATAATTCGACTACATAACAACTACAACACTTTAATGAAACTGTCCCGTTAAAATTAACTAGTATCATGAAGTCGTCAGCCATTGGTTCATGTTTGCAAGTAGTACTTATTAATGAGTAGACTATTTGTTTGTTTTATTTCTACATGGAACTACATGAGAGAAAGTATCAAGGGGAGGGGGTGGAGAATCGATAGCAGTTTTACGTCACCACTGGATCATTGCGTTGATCATTTCGTCATTAGACGTTCTTTGGTTGGGGAGTGCCCCAGTGGGACCCGACAGCCTCAGACTTGTGTTGAGGAACATTTGAAGATTAAGTATAAATGGACGCAGAGCGTGGTCACAAGCAACAAATTATGACTCGTCAATCTGTGACGTTTGCACTTAAATTCTGCTTATCGTCATTTGTCCTGACGCGTGCATGCGTGTGTGTATAATAGTTATGTCACTTCCTTTTTGGATATGTTGTTGAGCAAGAAGACACGAGAGGTTCTAATCACTTTGCTCATTATAATTAATTGCAAGTGAAGTAATTATTTACAATTCTAAACAATCAGGAAATTATTAATTAATCTAATTTCTAAAGTAATCGATTTTAATTATTTTCCCATTAAAATATAAAGGACATCATGAAGAAATTTAAAAGGCTATATCTGATACTTATAACTAAACGTCTTTGTAACTGAAGTACATAATGGCTTAATAAATTCAATCTGAAATATAATTTCCGCCTTGAAATGTGAAGGGCCACACTCTTTAACTACTCGTACGAATGCTCTGAATATGAGAGAGTTGGATAATTATTTAGTTACGGAAATGTTTGAACTGTTTTTATGAAAGAACTTCATTTTATTTCATTTTGGAATGTAAGAAAAGTTTATGAAAAACAATACTTTGCAAGAGAAGGAATGTATCGAATTGTATCGTGTCTACAGTAACATGTTTCACAAGTTGAAAAGTCAAATCCAGTACGTTCAAGAGATCGGCGCGACAACAAATGTATTTTAAAGAATGTCTCTCGGACACCTATCCGTTAGTGTCCTTTCATTCTCTCCCTATCTCCCGGACACGCATCCGTATGTGTCCTATTATTCTCTATCTCACAGGCACCAAACTGTACGTTTTCAGTGATTCTTTATCTCACGGACACCTGCCGTTAAATGTCCTTTCATTCTTTATCTCGCGGACACCTACCTGTAAGTGTCCTTTTATTCTAGTTCTCCCATCATCAAACCGTAAGTGTTCTTTCATTCTCTCTCCATCTCCCAGACACCCACCCGCAACTGTCCTTTCATTCTCTCCCGAACTCCCGGACACCCACCCGTAAGTGTCCTTTCATTCTCTATCTCCGGACACCCACCCGTAAGTGTCCTTTCATTCTCTATCTCCCGAAAATCAACCAGTAAGTGTCCTTTCATTCTCTCCAAATCTCCGGACACCCACCCGCCCGTTACTCTCTATTTCCAGGACACCAAATTGTAAATGTCCTTTCATTCTCTCTCTAAATCTATTCTCTTAGGCACTCTTCTTGAGAAAACATATCAATTTATAGAGTAACGTATTCAGTTCAGATCTGGGTCCCATCTGAAGTGTGTGTGTCTTACTAGACTCGAGTGTATCTTGAAAAAAATTAAATCAACAAAGCAAGCAATTCGCCAAGAATCATCACACTTCCCTGCCTAGCTCCTTACCAACGAGTGTGACCTTGATGCATTCTTCTTCTTTATGTAGGGGGCGCTTTCGGCTTCCGCCGCTTTCGCGCAACCTTGATGCAAGACGAGACTTTCCATTTATAGCAACAGCATGTCCGGTTTAACTCACATGCCGTTCGCAAGACAAGACGCATCTAAGTCTGGCCAAGATAATCGGCGTAAACTTTCAGTGACCGTTTACTCGAGAAGCTGCTCAAACCGTTACTGAAACCTCTGGACATCAGGCCATTTGCCGCATAATGAAGTTCCGTTTGCAGTATTGGAATTCAAGAAGACTCATTTACTTGTTAATTAGTTATATTGCATATAGTAGTGTCCATGTTACGAAAGTGATTCAGCAAACTAAATATTAATGCTGAGTCATCTAACTAAATAATGACGCTGAGTCATCGAATTAAATAATGACGCTGAGACATCGAACTCAATATTAATGCTGTCAGCTCTAGGCAATGGACTGGTGTAGAAAACCGGCCAGATGTGTAATTATGCTTGCCCCCATCTCCCCAACCTTCCTAACATATCCCATAACAGAGCAATATCTAGACTCGACTTAACTCCACAAGACACACCCACAAATTAAATCATGAACCAGAATCATGCACACACTGCAGAATAGACAAAACTATTCAACATTTCCTTCTAGAATGTAACCTACACACTGATGAAAGAAACACGCTTCAAGAGGTAACATCACTTCTACAACTCCATTCACAACCCACAAGAGCACAATCACAAACTCATTCACTCAGCACTGATCACATTTCTCAACGTAACTAATGCAATACACTTCCTGTAACACATAGGGAAAAGTCACGGACTGAGAACACATATAATACACTTCCTGTAACATGTAGGAAAAACTAACGGACTACGAACAAAGATACGTTAAATACACTTAACTAAACACCTTCAACTGCACACCATGAACAGATACCCTCCGCGGAGGCAAGAGAGAGGCGGGTGATCGCACAGGAACACACCACAACCGAGAACTGCATTGAGAAGTCGAAAGGTTCCTGTAGTTCCTGTGGGAAGAGAAGTCAACGGGGGGGGGGGGCAAAGGGGGGGGGGTCTTTTTAGACAGCGCATAAAGTCACCAATGACGTCACTTATTTTGTTTGATAGATTATGCAGATGTCATATGGTGTTAACAGTGAATGCTTACATTACGGGTATTGCGCCAAGCGGAAACAGAGATATGTTCCCTAAATGAAAAGTTATCCCTTAACATACTACGTCTGCATATCCTCTTAACAGGCCTTGACATATTTGAAATGTACAAGCACGACGCTATGCCGTGCATATTCAAACTGCCGGGTGTTAAGTGACATGTGTCGTTGAGCGGCGGACCGGTGTGCATTTCGCACAAGTGTGGTCTTTATGTAATGTTCGGAACTTTTCCAACAATTGTTTCACTCAAAAATCAGGTTACAATAGACAGAATTGACATGTGAGCAAACTTCATCATACAACAGACAGAAGTGATAGATAACTTTCACCATACAGGAGAAAGAAGTGATAAGTGGCCTTCTTTATATAAGTATACATAAGTTAATGGCATTCATCACTCAAAGACACAATAGACAAGTGAGTAGCCTTCATCACTAAAATAAGACAATAGGAACATGAGTAGCCTTCATCACTCAAAAAGACAATAGACAAGGGAGCAGCTTCATCATACAACAGACAGAATTGACAAGTGAGTAGCCTCCATCATATAACAGACAGAATTGACAAGCGAGTAGCCTTCATCATACAAGAGGCAGAATTCTCAAATGAGAAGCCTTCAGACAACAGACAAAAGTGAAAAGTGAGTAGTCTTCAGACAAGAGACAGATATCACAAGTGAGTAGTCTTCAGACAACAGACAGAGATCACAAGTCAGTAACCTTCAGACAACAGACAGAGATCACAAGTGAGTAACCTTCAGACAACCGACAGAAGTCACAAGTGAGTAGCCTTTAGACAACAGACAGAAGTGACATGTGAGTAGTCTTCAAACAAGAGACAGATGTCACAAGTGAGTAGTCTTCAGAGAACAGACAGAGATCACAAGTGAGTAACCTTCAGACAACAGACGTGACAAGTGAGTAGTCCTCAGACAACAGACAGAGATCACGAGTAACCTTCAGACAACAGACGTGACAAGTGAGTAGTCTTCAGACAACCGACAGAAGTCACAAGTGAGTAGCCTTCGCCATACAACGGGCAGAATTAACAACTTTTCGTCGTACAGCAATCTGAGTACAAAACGGGCAGCCCTCATCATTGTGGGCTTCGACACTCCAGACAAGACTCATTCGGAGTTTAGAGGTCCATATGCCTGACCTCAAATCGATTTCAATTGAAATTTAGTTAAAGTTAAGAATTACAAAACTCTGTCAAAAGTATATCGGACACACTGTTGAGTTCTGAAACAAGCACAGCAGTATATATTTGCATAATTCCGTGACTATGAGAAGTAAATTATGTTGAACACGAGACATTATATGGACTGTGAAAACTACATAGCAATTGCTTTAAACGTTCAGAAATCAAAGTGAACGCAACGTAAGCCATATAAGTAACGGTAGTCTTGCATTCAATGTGAGTTACATAGGCATAATATAAATCATACATTCAATGTAACTCATACACGCAATGTGAGTTATATGCAGTGTACGTCATGTAATCAATGTAAGTTACACTCGCAACGAGTCATTCACGTAATTTAAGCCACACTTGACATGTATGTCATGCATGCTATTTGACAACCGCGTGATGTAAGCCATACACGCAATAAGTCATGAGTCTTAATGTAGGTCATGTACATGGTTATGAACGTAATGTAAGTCATACAAGCTTTCTGGTCATATATGTAATGCAATTCATAAAAGCAATATCGTCATACGTGTAATGTAAGTCATAAATAACATCGTGACCATACATGTTATGTGAGTCATAAATACATTGTGGCCATACAGATTATATGAGTCATTTTGGCCGTGCAGGTAATATAAGTCATAAATGCATTGTGGTCAGACATGTAAGTCATACATACATTGTGGTCAGACATGTAAGTCATACACGAAATGCGAGACGTACTCCAACATAATGTCCGTCATGCACAACAAACTATACACACAATGTGAATTTAAGTGAATTAAATGCCTGAATCTTGCAGTTTTCTTTGGGGTACCTACTTCAGTTAAGTGAATTAAACGCCTGTATCTTGCACGTTTAGGAGGTACCTACTTCATTTAAGTGAATTACATGCCTGTATCTTGCAGTTTTCTTCGGGGTACCTACTTGAGCTACGTGAATTAAACGCCTGTATCTTGCAGTTTTCTTCGGGGTACCTACTTCATTTAAATGAATTACATGCCTGTATCTTGCAGTTTTCTTCGGGGTACCTACTTGAGCTAAGTGAATTAAATGCCTGTATCTTGCAGGTTTCTTTTGGGTACCTGCTTCAGTAAAGTTATTTAAATGCCTGTGTCTGCAGGTTTCTTTGGGATACGTACTCAAGAGTTAATCAGTCGCTTTTACTTTCTATTCGCCCAACGCTAAATGTTGTTTCAATTTAAAAAAAAATATATATATTAAAATGAAACGAGTCGAGCTAGGATCAAATGTCTGTATATAAACAAGTTGACCATCTTGTGAACAGATCATAGATCCCTTTACTTATGCCTGCTAACCGATCACAATTGTCATTTGATTTGTTATCATGTAATTATAATTAAAATTTAATCCAAACTCATTTGATATCATCGCATTGCACTCGGTCGTCCAGAACATAGTGATAGCATTTGAGTTGAAAGTACTCAATTACCCAATGGTGTAAACTTTTCTTTACACTTTACAGATTAAGTATGACCCACAGATTCTACCACCATCAAACAGGATACAGAAACATAATGTGGGGTATTTCATATACAGAAGTCATAATTCCTTATTATTTCCATTTCGCAAGCTATGCATTCAAAATAATTGAGTCTTTATCAAGATATAGCCATTCACCTAGTACTTAGGGGAAAAGGGGTCGATTATGATATTATTTTTAAAATAATTTGGAATAGATCCTTTCTGGAAAGCAATATAACACGCGTTTTTAAATATGTATAAACAATAACAATAAAAATAATTAATAATAATTTTTGAACAATCATTAAACTAATAACAATTCTTCTACATCCATTAAAACGACTGTTGTAAAAATACATAAATATTATATAATTAGTGATAAACATTCTATTAGAGCGTACGAAATGTAAGAAATACGTTTTTCCTATTTACCTTTACCCAATAAAAGGTCTCACTAAATCATAACCTTAACATAAAAAGATATCCAGTAAACCAGGCTTAAGCTTCGTCTCGGTTCGATTCAATCTCGTCGCAAATCCAAATTCAGTTAAGCTTCCCCATATCCGTTAACGACTCAAGTGACCGCTTTCATCCCTGGCCCATAACCAGTCCACAGAGCAACATAACTACAGCACAATAAAGAAACTGTGACAGCATTACTTTGCTTTCGATCTGAGTCCAGCGGGCTCAAGCATTAACCCGACATCTTCATTAACTTTTTGCCCCCAGCTGCACGCGTTAGCTTTGAGGAGCCTGCTTAGACGAGTGAGATGTGGCCACCAAAGACGAATACCACCTGTCTGTCGGGATTTCAGTGTGGTGGTGTACATGTTTCCAATAGGCGTGACGGCTTTGTAGCCTACAAGAATTTCATGTTCGATGCCGGTCACGACTGACTTCCTGCTGCACTAAGACAAAGGGATGAAGTAGTCTCCCTTTAACAATGCACTATTCACAACCTCCAGGATGGCAGAAACACTATACGAACTTATTTACATAAAAAATACAATTTGTTTAATTGTCGATATAAGGAAAGCAAACAGTTACGCGATTTACACAATTTGCATCCTTTTGCTTTTATACACTTAGAAACCCGTTCATTCAGTCACTGTCCATGTGTATTAAATGCTACAAAAGTAGCTCCTTAGATCTCCGTTAAATTAACTTTAGACAGAACTGGATCGGTTAGTGGAGCCTTGCACAAGGCTCACTGGACTAAGATGATAGCAGCCACCAAGCGAGAGTTAGGCCTGAGATCAGTCTCAAGTACCTTCTGTTGCAGTTAGCGACAAATCGAGTCTAGTCCATTTAGATCTTGCAGTTATGTCCCCTCTCCCACCGGGAGACATGATCGTGTTTTCGCGCGTAACTCTTGGCTTTTGACCAAGAATGTTCAAGATGGAATCTACGGTGTTGAAGAGGTCGTTTTCAAACTTGTGCATTCGACTGCAACAGAAATACATATTTTAAAAAATAATTTTAAAAAAGTCTAAAGAACAAAAATACCATTCTGCTTTTATTGACTTTAATGTAAAATAAAAATGTTCGACTACAAGCTAGGTGTAATATTAATCAATTTTACTTTGTTCATGTGAGAAAATATAGCTGGTGGGGAGAGATGTATTGAAACCTTGGGTGGCCCATTGCTCGATCTTAAGTGCGCATGCATTGTGTGTTTATCAGTTTTAGGTTTGTCATTAATACAACTTCTAGATTTTTTTCAAAATCGTTTAACACACATTCACTAGTATGGTATTTTTCATTTAGTATATATATATATATATATATCAACTTGTACTCGTATTTTCATTCAGTGTATATATACAAATTTATACTCGTATTCTCATATTCTCATCTACTGCATAAATATACACATACCAGTATTGCTCTCTCTCTCCCTCTCTCTCTGTACACACACACACACACACACACACACACACACACACACACACACACACACACACACACACACACACACACACTCGTATTCTCATATATATTTATACATACATACATACAAGCATACTCGTATTGTCATTCAACAACGTGTGTGTATATAATATAAAAACATACTCGTACTGTCATTTCGTGTATATACTATACAAACACGTACTCGTGAAGGTTTTCTAGCCTGTTGTCAATGTCAGTCAAAGACTGGATGCTGCCTTTGTCCGGATGCTGCCGAATTTCGTAGTCAAGGGAAGATAATTTCCAAAACTGTCCCGTACTCGATGACGATTTAGGAGTGTAGGTAGTTCCGCTCGAGGCCATTGGTGAAAGTCCTTGGTGAGCGACAAGACTATCAGATGTCGGATCTTTCCGGACCGGAAGTGTTTGCGATTTTGGTATTGTTGTTCGCTTTTCTCGCGGTTTCTCGCGTTTCGTTTTCTCCGGCGCCTTTCGCGCGGCAGCACCTATGAATAAATAATGGTGTGTTTAATGTATCCATTGTCCACCTATAAATAAATAATGGTGTGTTTAATGTATCCATTGTCCACCTGTGAATAAATAATGGTGTGTTTAATGTATCCATTGTCCACCTATAAATAAATAATGGTGTGTTTAATGTATCCATTGTCCACCTATAAATAAATAATGGTGTGTTTAATGTATCCATTGTCCACCTATAAATAAATAATGGTGTGTTTAATGTATCCATTGTCCACCTATGAATAAATAATGGTGTGTTTAATGTATCCATTGTCCACCTATAAATAAATAATGGTGTGTTTAATGCATCCATTGTCCACCTATAAATAAATAATGGTGTGTTTAATCTATCCATTGTCCACCTATAAATAAATAATGGTGTGTTTAATGTATCCATTGTGAATCGTCTCATTTAAAGAGAGCGATGTTTTCGTGGTTTAAATGTAGCTTGCCTTTAAACCAAGTCATTTGAAAAGGAATAGCTTGCCTTTAACAAACTCATTAGAAACGGAAAAGCTTGCCTTTAAACCATCTCATTAGAAAAGGAAAAGCTTGCCTGTAAACCGACTGGAAAAGGAAAAGCTTGCCTTTAAACCATCTCATTAGAAAAGGAAAAGCTTGCCTTTAAAACCATCTCATTAAAAAAGGAAAAGCTTGCCTGTAAACCGACTGGAAAAGGAAAAGCTTGCCTGTAAACCAACTCATTTGAAAAGGAATACAAGAAATTTCAGTGAGTATACGATAGAAGTCAGGCAAATTACGGATATTGGTTACTTTACGTGAATTTCAAACAGTATAGCTAAAACATTGAAAATTTAAAAAAATACACGTTGAAAAATATACACACAACTACGTCTGGGGTTTCTTCTCCAGAACGATGCAACGCATGGTTTGAACACAGTGTGAATTACGTCCATCGAGTGACGTAGATTGTTAATTATTTGCAGAAGTGATATTAAAGTTTTAAGTTGTTTCAGTTACTGAAACTATATGCGCACACATGCATACATGTATAAACGTGAGGGGGATCGAAGGGGGGTGAAAGAGAATGTGTGTGATTGCATATAAATTATGGGCCATAAAGTCATTAGGTGTCTTTTAGTTAGCTTTGTTAGAATAAGGAATGTGTTAGTATTTTGTTATTCCTGATTTTAAAAAAAAACAAGGCAATGATGGAATACGTCATTGCAAACTGAAAGACAGTATGTTTTTTTTTTACCTCTTTGGCAATAGTAATGGAACATGTGACGTAATACTGCCTCGTAGTTTTCGTTTATTAACGGCCTCTGATCTTTTCTAATATAATACCCTTTGTATTCCAAGAATTAAAATTACATTTAGCCAGGCATCCACTGGGGTTGACGTAATTAATTTTAACATTAGAGGTCATCAAAATGGATATTTGTGAAATTCGAGATTTTTCTATAGGACCACGAATCCGTCAACTGCTAGAGCTAACGAGGGTATTGTCACTTAGCCTTTGCTTAGTCGGAAGGACATATACATTTTTATTTATATTTCCGATCATGAATGTAGCATCTTTATTCTTTTCTTCGTATAAATGTTATTATGATGTTAATGTTGTGATGTTAATCATCCCGATAACACGGCACCTAATTTGCCCCTTTTTGGTTCACGAATTGTAAAAAGCAGAATACCTGAAAAACATATACACTTAAACAAAAAATTAGTGAAAAACTTTGAAATAAATGACTAAGCAAGATAGATTAAAGGATTGTTTTAAAAGTAATAAAACATTAGATAATAAAAGAGGTAATAAGCCGTGGAATAAACTGAAACGAATCACAGCATACAGACATTTTGCGTGATGACGTGCAACAAAAGAACTGCGGAGTGACGTCTGTGAATTCTTGAGAAAATTAATTATTGGGTGGAGAAATAGTACATTCTTCAACCATTTGTGACGTACTTTTATGAAAGTCTTCCTCTGTAACCTCCTCCGTTGCAGCTTCCGGTGAAAATTCTATAATGCCAACGCCCTCGTCTTCACTTCCGGAGAAGTCCCGCCCGTCGCGGCTGGTCTTCCTGGTGTCAGAACTCCCCACGCGTCTGTGACGTAATCCTCCACCTGGGAAAGTGTTCTTCAAAGTTAGTGCCGGTGTAAGTGCAATTTAACGCTAGTATAGGTGCACAAGTACTTGAATAGCAGTAGTGGTTCAAGTGTATTTTATATTAGTACTGATGCTCAAGCACTATATATTAGTATAATGCATAGTGGTATGAGATTGGAATAGTTCCTTTATAAACACGTAATAGTGTGTCATAGTCAGTTCATTAATTTAAAACTAGGAGCTTAACATATTCAGTGCTTTAACAAATACTAGGAATACATGCAGTTTCTAACATAAGAATATGCAATCTAGTATAGTCAATGCACTTTGTGTAGGACTAGGAGTCTAGCATAGCCAATACCCAAGACTACGATCGGAAAGGGAGACTTGGATGAGAGATTATTTTTCATGCTGGACTCAAGGGAGGATAATCTTAAAGTCACACGTAACGCCGAAAACGTAAAGTCTGACGTATCATTACACGTTAGTAAACGGAAGACGTCATTCTCGTTACTTTACGTGTCTAGAAATGTTTGGCATTTTACTCACGTTAGAGTCAATTTAGTTCTCTGTAAATATACGTATTTACTCACTTTAGAGTCAATTTATTTTCCTGTAAAAATACGTATTTACTCACTTTAGAGTCAATTTATTTCCCTGCAGAAAATACGTATTTACTCACTTTAGAGTCAATTTATTTCCTTGTAGAAAATACGTATTTACACACGTTATAGTCATGTCCCTTTAAATATTACGCATTCACACACGTTAGAGTCAATGTTTGTCCCTGTGAATATTACCATTTATATATGTTAGAGTCATGTCCCTTTAAATATTAAGCAATTATACCATTAGAGTGAATTTATGTGCCTGTGAATATTACCATTCAGACGCGGTAGAGTTAATTTATGTCCTTGTAAATATTACGCATTTAAGAACACTTAAGTCAGTTTATGTCGTAATAAATGTTAGGTACTCTACACACGCTATAGTCGTTGTGCCTCTGTAATTAACACGCTTTAGTTGGGTTGTACCTTTAACAAGTTAAGGTAGGCTGTACCTCTAACATTAACACACGCTATAGGCGGGCTGTACCTCTAACATTGACACGCTATCGGTGGGCTGTACCTCTAAAATTGATTGACACGCTATAGTCGTGCTGTGAGGAGCATTTCGAATCTGATAGAAAATATGTTGTGAAAGTCAGGGCAATAAATCATTTTGCAGATGGGCGACATTTTGATATCATGATTACAAACAGAACATTACCGTGAGAATTATCACAACGCTTTGGCGTCATTATTACCATCGCCGTGAGAATTACAATTACATTTTGATGTCATGATTACAAAACGACAACTGCCGTGAGAATTACATGACATTGACAAATCGCGTGGATTACAAAATGGCACACTGCACTGGCAACTAAAAGTTAATAAACGCATCATGGTACTACAATTATAATAAACGCATCATGGTACTACAATTATAACAAATACATCATTGTACTATAATTATAACAAATACATCATGGTACTACAATTATAACAAATACAATATGGTCAAAAATACAAACAAAATAGATATAATAAATTAGCAAGCAACATTAATACAACAGGGATACTAAAAATAAAAAGCAACAACAACAAATGCAGATTGACTGACTGTTGAAGTAAGTATGACCTGGATACCATGGACATAATTATTGTCTCTTTGTCGCCATGACAACCAAGGCGCTTCTCACCATCAAGGACAATTCATTTGTCAAATTGTTGGTGTATGAAATTATTAATCAGCTATTAGATGTACTTGTATCCTATTAGCAAACAGAATAAGTTATAATCAGCTATTAGATGTACTTGTAACACTTTTCTATGTCAACCAATGGTTACTTTCTAACACTTTTCTATGTCAACCAATGATTACCTTCTAAATCTGTTCCTCGACGCTTGCACTGCAATCTGGGTCGCCTCTGACGTATAAATCGTAACGTCTCGTCGTCGATCTTCGACTTTACCCTCCTTTGCAAAAGAGTTCCCTACATTAAAAAAGACACTTCCGTTATTATATATTCGTGCGAGCAGGTTTCATTTCCGTCGTTATATTACATATGTTTATGTAGAGCACTGATTGTGCATATATAAAGTACAAATTATGTTTATGTAGAACGCCGATTGTGTATATATAAAGTACCAATTATGTTTATGTAGAGCGCCGATTGTGTATATATAAAGTACAAATTATATTTATGTAGAGCGCCGATTGTGTATATATAAAGTACCAATTATGTTTATGTAGACTGCCAATTATGTCTGTGTAGAGTGCCAAATATGTTTATTGCAGTGTGCCAATTATATTGATGGAGTGACAATTATGTTTATGTAGGTTGCCAAATATGTTTATGTAGAGTGACAGATATGTTTATGTAGAGTGACAGATATATATATTGCAGCGTGCCAGTTATATTTATGGAGTGCCATTTATGCTTACGTAGAGTGTCAAATATGTTTATGCAGTGCAGGTTATGTTTGTATGCTCAGTGCCGATTTTGTTTATTGCAGAGAGCCAATTATGTTTATTGCAGTGTGCCAATTATATTTATGGAGTGCCAATTGTGTTTGTGCAGAGTGCTAATTTTGCAAACAATAAAAATCAGTTTGTGGGAATTTTGGCAATATATTTTATGTTTTAATAGCTCTCCAAAATATAAATAAAAAATAAGTGTAATACTTTTCACTTTTAAAATAGTTTTAAACATGTGGAAATTGTATATTATGATATTTTAGAGAGACATTACTACATCCCCAACCAAAGAATAACCAATAACAATTTGGGAACAGGACATCGAGTTCTGATATGTTCTCACCTGTCTTAAATTAAAAGTAACTTGGAAACGTTGCATGAATTGCTCTGCGAACTCTGGGTAGATCTGCATTATTTCTCGGAGGTCGGACAGGTCAATCTTGTTGATGTCACAGTAGGACAATGCCCGCACTGAATACATCGATTTGCCCAAGCCCCGATTTTCTTTCACATCCTCTCCAAAAATGTCGTCTTTGCCTAAAGCAGAGAAAGTCATCTTACCACAGAATCACACAGAACCATAGCTTAGAAATCTGTGGCATTTCACGAGAAAGACTGTACACTATAGAACCATAGCCTGGAAATCTGTGGCATTTCACGAGAAAGACTGTACACTATAGAATGCTGGCTGTAATATAGGAGCAGGCCAAAAGTGCTATTCAGTTTTGGACAAAAAATCCCAAGCAACTAAATATAGAAATAGTACGCTGATATATGAGACGATGATCATTAATAATGATTAGACAATGGCAGTCTTGTGATTAATGCAAATATATTCATTAGTCATAAAACAGTTTATGTCACTGAGCATACAGCCAGTAAATGTGAACTTTGACTCTAGAAAGAAATACAACTAATCTTTCTTGTTACAAAAAAAATATTGTTGATTGTTAGTCTCTCCCGAGACAGGGGACATTAATTTAGCCCAGTTGGATTAAATAAATATTAAAATATGAATTTCAAACAATACAAGATGTACTGTTTATCAAAGCTAAAGAGTGCAAACACGTTAAGTTTCATCATTAACATAACTAGTAGAGACAGACGGGATGTTTTCCAGTTGAAGTCCGGTGTGTGGCATATGCAAATAATTAAAATAAATTTTCTAAATATGTAGATTTCACCCTGACCACCAGTAGTAAGGAAAACCCCAGAAAGTATCAATGAAAGTTGGAAGTAAAACTAATCAATCATTGCCATGGGCGAGATTAGCAATAGCGTATTTCTGCATGAATGGGTGTGCGTGTGAAAAATACCGCGACTCACAGGTCAAGGTGTGTTGTAGGAGTCATGTGACAAAGCCGATAATGCATATCAAAGAAGGAATTTGAATCACTTTGAGAGAGATGTCCCACACTCCAGCAGAAAGCAATGATTCACCAAAAATCGTAAAAAGTTTGTGTGAGAGTCATATAGACTTCGTAGAATTGTAGCCGATGTGTCCTTGGACACATTGGACTTAAAGTAGCCCTCACCGTATCATCCTTAGGGTTTTCTTACATAAAACAGCCCTCACGTGTTATCCTTTGTTTTCTTACCTAAAATAGCCATCACTGTGTCATCTTTCGATATTTCTATAGATCCACGAGCAATGAAGTAAATACTAGTCAAAATGTCGCCCGGATGTAGAAGTGTATCTCCAGGTGGCGCATGTGTAGAACGGAATTTGGTTGACAGGACCCGAAGACATCCTGTCACAAAATGGAGGAAAATGCAGAAAAGTCAAAAAACCAAGGTCACCCTTTTTTTAATTCTTATTTTCATTATGGTTTTATTCTTATTACCAGTGTAGATGAGAATTTTGTACTACCCTTTCCCGCAAAAGAGAATCTCAATTGAAAAGCAGAAGTCATAGTGTAGGAGTGTTGATAATAATGTTTTATCCAGAAAAAAATATTGTTCGGGTCGTTTGTCACTTTAGCATTCTATTACAGTAACTACTGTGTATACTTTTAAAAAAATAATTTGTAAAATATATATTTTTAGTCAACATACATCTGCTTTATAACTTAAAGAAATGAGTCTGTGGACAGATGTTGATAATCTATTAAACTTAGTCATTGTTCCGTAATGCTTTGTACATTTAAAGGATAATAATGTAAATAAAATATTAAGATTATATTAAACTTAGATAATGATTAGGTACATGATTAATATACATTGGTGAATTAGCAGAATAAACAATATTTCTGTCTGTCATGGTAATAATATGTTTGTACATATGCTAAATTGAACATTATTTTTTACTGTCATGTAATAATATGATTGTACATATCATTCTAAAAAACATTATTTTTTACTGTCATGGTAATAACACGATTGTACATATCATGCTAACAATAACAATTATGTCGGTCTGTCTTGGTAGTAATATGATTGTATACATCATGCTAATTAAAAACATTATTTCTGTCTGTCGTGGCAGCAATACGATTATTATCATGCGAACAATAAAAATTATTTCTGCCATGGAAATAATATGTTTGCACACATCATGCCAGCACATACGCTATACCAATCCCATCAACACCACTAACAATACAACAATTCAATAATAATATTGGCGACTCTAGTGAAGATAATTACGACGACACCGACAATGATGATGTATCGAGTTTATTCCCATCATTTTACGCACTGCTGACAACCAAGGGACGTAATTCACAACGAAGCACATACACTAGAAAAGAAATAAACCTGGACTAGCTCCCTTGAACGCTGTACAGTTGTTCAATAAATTACGGTTGAGATGCAGACAAATGTCAGCCTGCAAGCACTCTGGAAATCCTTTCAGAACCTGAAAAATAGAACACTCCATTAAATTAGTCATAAAAAAGAACGTGTGTTGCATGTTCTTGCACATTATTTTGATATTTTTTATTGTTTTAATTGTGCTTGTTCTACTATTCCTTTCATTTATTTTTTTCATTTCCATTAATAAAATGCTTCACGTCAAAAGAATATATTGTGCATCCGGTTTTTTTCCCCCAATCTATTGATGCCTTATAAATGCGGACTTCAATTCATTTGAAATGTGAGTTGTCATATTTTCGTTTTACAAATGATATTGCTGAATGTAACCTTGCAACCTTTTTAAATTTGCATGTCATTCACTAGATCTGTGCAGAATGACCTTGAAGACTTGCGGAGAAGATGGCAGGAAAGAACGTAATAGGAGAAGATGGCAGGAAAGAACGTAATAGAGCAAGTCTCTGTGAAAGATTTATGGAGCATGCAGATGTGCAAGTTCATTTAGTGCGAAGGCGCTACAGAGAATTTATGGAGCATATAGCTCTAAGGGACCTAATGGAGCACGTCGCTGTGAGGGACTTAAGGAGCAATCGCCGTGAGAGAAATAGTGGGAATACATAGTTCTCTGGGATTTGTGGAACAAAACGTTTTCCGGGACACAAAAAGTATTTAGCTGTGTACGTATGTGCAGAGCATACAACTGAATGGGGGTGGTGGGAAGGGGAGGGGTGGCTGAAATGTAAAAACACTCTGACGCGCGCCAAGATGAATACATTATTTCAAAGTACAATTTGTTTAATTATGACTATCGATTTTATATACGCGATAGCTCACTGATAATGACCCGTAATGGACAAATCTGAGTCGGAATTTGGATTATACATCTTAATAAGAAATGTGGTCTATATTCCTCAGTGGGAAATGTGAAGTGCTTAAAATTCGGTTAGAACTGTGGAGTGTACACCTCAGTAAGAACGTTTGGCTGTATACCTCAGTGGAAAATGAGAAGTGCATAACTCAGTGAGAACTGTAGTTTGTATACCTCGGTAAGAATTTTGGGCTTTTACCTCAGTGGAAAATGTGAAGTACTTAACTCAATGAGAACTGTAGAGTGTACACCTCAGTGAGAACTTTGGACTGTACACCTCAGTGGTAACTTTAGACTGTACACCTCTGTACTAACTTTGGACTGTAAACCTCAGTGATAACTTTAGACTGTACACATCAGTGGGAACTTTGAACTGTATACTTCAGTGGTAACTTTGGACTGTGCACCTCAGTGGTAACTTTGGACTGTATGCCTCAAAAGGAACTTTAGAATGTATACCTCCTTTGAAAACGTGGAGTGTATACCTCAACGACAAATGGGGTCTATATATCCTGAGTGGGAAATGTGGACTGTGTCCCTCCATAGGAAATATGTGTCGTACCTCGCTGGGAACTAAAGATCACATTATTTCTTGAGACAAATGCATTATACTTGTTTACAGTCATACCGGCAGAAAATCAACAGAGAAACATAATTATCAACCAAAGTTAGCAACAAAAACTTTAGTATTAAAAAAATGCGTGAACTGCTCTGTAGTGCATAGTATGCCGTGTGTTTGTCTCGGAATTTGTGTGTGTATGTTTATGTGCGTCTTTGTGTGCGCGCGCGTGTTTGCATGTGTGTTCATGTGATGAGAACGTCTTTGTATGCGTCTGCGTATATGTATGCGTGTGGAAGCATGTGTGGGTGTGTCTTTGTGTGCGTGCGTGTACAAGTAAGCATGTGTGTATGTTTGTGTACTTATATAGATGCAATAATTTAAAGAGGACATAGTGAGTGAGACAGATGAAGTGCTGGATAAAGGACAAGGAGAGTGGCATAGAGAATAGTGTATGCAAAGAACATAGAGTGGCATAGAGAATAGTGTATGCAAAGAACATAGAGTGACATAGAGAATAGTGTATGCAAAGAACGTAGTGAGTGTTACCAGTCAATGTTAACAACGTGTGTTGCTCAGAATTCACGTTTGCAAGGTACACAGTGTTTCAACGAATTGATGACCTAGGTGAATCTAATCAACAGAAGTAGTGTTGATCTTAATGAAAAATAAATTAAATTCCATCTACAGTGGTAAGAAAAAATTATTCCTTATCGAGTATTCGGCTTTTCTGGTAATTTAATTTGTGTTTGCCTGATAGATACACAAGCGCGCGCACACACACACACACACACACACACACATTGGTTCGTGTGTCTTCAAATGCTTAATTCCAATAAGAATAAAAATCAAAATAAAACTTATAAAAGGTGGTGTTTAATGAAAACTTTTTTAGTACCGTCCATGTAGGCAATTTTTAAAACCTCCCTACGTGCTTTGCTTAGAGAAAAAAGAAACATAATATTGAAAAGTAAAACTTGATGAACAAACGCAGTACCAGGAAAATCGAAACTGCTAGCCACTCTATCCAGAACGTATTCAATACTTCCTTCCTTCCATCCACCCACCCACCACCCCCTTAAAATTAAAATCTTTAGCTGGGAAACCTGTCCACTGCTATGAAAAAGATATTAAATGAAAAGTGTGTCCTTTCTCCTCTCTTCTTGACGAATTCAAGCATGCCAGATTTGAAGTGATGAAGCAGAAACTCGCGTTGTCCGACCAATGAATAGGAATGGCCTCTCTGTAGTGTATCCGTGCGCCAAGTCGCGCACTCATTTCCGTTTGGGTGTCAAGCAGCAAAAAGTAAATGGCACGCGAGGTCGAAGAGTTATTGAGTTTTCGAGAACACGGCTGCCACCTAGGGGCAAAAAAATGTCAAAATCCGGAAGAAATGCTCCGTAGAGTGATGAAAACGGACAGAAAGGGTTAGACTGTAAATATTGACGATGTGTGATGATTTGGTGTTAACAGGGAGATCTTGGAAGGGTGGGAGAAGTAGAGGATGAGGGGTAAGAATGTGTTGATGAAAACTGCTTTGGAGAGAAGGAAGAAGAAAAAATAGCACCATGAGCGCTAATAGACAAGTTTTATTAAAATTAGTTCAACTAAAGAGTATAAGCAAAGGAGTGATGGAAAGATGGAAAATTGAAAAAGTCACAATTGAATATGCTAGGGTAATTATTTTTAAACTGCCGATAAAAACCATAGGACACAATATACGGAAAATCAGATTACAGAACAATGCAATTAAAATCATTCTAAAGTTACGTAAACAAAATTAAAAGAAGAGAATATTTAGAAGAATATATATAAAAAGAAATCAAGAGACCAAGTAATAACGTAAAAAGAAATATAATATATAATTAATTTTAAATGGATTTCTTCAGCCGTGCGACTTGTCTACCTCAAAATGGGTCACGAAATATTCCGCGGGTAATCATTACGTTAATTTCCTTCAGCGTAGAAGGGGGAAAAAATCTATATTTAAATTAGTTTTTAAAGGGGACACAATCTCTCTTCTTTTTTTTTTTTTATCTCCCTTTCATTACTGCTAGGTTGTGTTGCGTCATGTCCGTCTGTACGCTCCTAATTTGGCGCTGGCCAAGAATTTCTCTTGTCGGTTCTTTTCTTTTTGCGTAGAAATTCGCGAGTCTTTCGGAGGACATTCGACTGAAGTCTCGTAATCAAGATCTATTAGCTTCGAGATCTGCCATTTCGCTCTTTGTAACGCTTCTAAAGACACGGTGTCAAAGCTGTAATCAAGACTGGTGGCTTCTGCCCTCCCTTTTCAATTGGACCCTCGCAGCATGGGGGGGGGGAGTCGTCGACCCTCCTTCCATCCATCTGACGTCATGCGATCACGCACGACACTGAAGTGGACAGGTGGGGTTAGCTTAAAATGAGAAAGAGAAAATAAAAGGAAAGAAAAAGTTAGAAAATAAATTGTAATCGACTCCACACGCTGAGTTTTAATTGCTCTGGCTCAGGGCGAAGGGTGTTTAGCACGAAATAGCCAAGAAAGTTGAGCTGGAAAGGAAGAGAACTGCTTTCTTTCAGCTTCTTACGTGACTAAATTAGGATATGACTCTGCATGATATTGTTTCATAATATAAATTTTGAATCTCCTTTCCTTTACTGTCGGACACAGATGTATCTATGAAAAATTTTTAAGTTTATTAGAGCACACAATACAGGTCAAGGGTTAGCAGATTACATTGACTCACTAAGAAATTACCAACTATACTGATTAATACTATACATGCCATTGACTCAGTAATGCCCCGATCCGAGTGCCAGCAAAATTTTGGAAAAGTTTACTTTTACATCTGTGCATGTGTTTGTGCGTATGTGTGTTTATGTATGTGTGCTTGTGCATGTGTTTATGTTTGTGTGTATGTGTATGTATGTTTGCATGCGTGTGTGATTGTTCGCGCACGTGTATGCTTCTTGTGCAGGTGTGTTTGCGTTTGTGCGTCTGTGTGCTTATGTATGTGTGCATGTGTTTTGTTTGTGCGTGTACATATGCGTGGTGTGTGTGTGTGTGTGTGTGTGTGTGTGTGTGTGTGACTGAGAGACAGACGTACAAACAAACTGAGGTAGACAGCGATGACGTCAGAGACTGAGAAAGATAAACCACAAAAGGAGACGCAAGCAGGAAGTGATAAGCACGCCAAGTGAAATGGAAACAATTTGAAGTGAAAGAGAAGGCAGATCGAAGTAGGTGGAGACAATCTAAAAGTGATACGAAGCTCGAGTTACATGGAGATAATCTAAAGGTGACAGGCAGTTGTAGATGGAGACAATCTGAAGTGAATGAGACAGGAAGATCGAGGTACATGGAGACAATCTAAACGTGACACGAAGATCGAGTTACATGGAGATAATCTAAACGTGACAGGCAGTTGTAGATGGAGACAATCTGAAGTGAACGAGACAGGAAGATCGAGGTACATGGAGATAATCTAAACGTGACATGAAGATCGAGGTACATGGAGACAATCTAAAAGTGACACGAAAATCGAGGTACAATGGAGATAATCTAAACGTGACAGGCAGTTGTAGATGGAGACAATCTGAAGTGAACGAGACAGATCGATGTACATGGAGACAATCTAAATGTGACACAAAGATCGAGGTACATGGAGATAATCTAATCGTGACAGGAATATCGAGGCAGATAGTAACTATTTAAACGTGACAGGCAGACCGGGGGAAAAAATCCACTAACCTAGTCCAAGAAACTGTCGTGCAAATACTCAAAGCGAATCTCGAGTTGGAAAGAAATGTATAGACATAACCCATGACAGTATATACGCAAATTAAACTTAAATAAAAACAACGAACGGTTGTAAATCAAAAAGAAAATAATTGTAACAATTGTGTGAGTTTGTGGCATTTCCGTCTCTCCTTGTAGGGAGAAACGGACATGAAATCAAGAAACGCTAGAATTAATTTTACCACATTGTTAACGTACATTGTTCATGTCAATGCCATTGGTGTATGACCAGTTGTGCTGGAAAGACTCCTGCAGACGATTGGCCAGCGTCTTCGGAATGTGATGAAAGTTGACGAACTCCTTGACGCTTTCAATCTTTTCATGGTACTCATCCGAACCCTGATAGAGCCTCAACATGATCGACGAGACGTTACCGAATATGGCGGCGCTCAGTAAAGCTGTTTGAGAATAAAGAAAAGAGTTAATGTCAGCGACCGCAGGCCAGGAGCACACAGTAAAATTAGCACAATTATGCACATTTAAATTATTACAGCAGGAAATATCATCGGTGACCTCAATACAAAGTTTCTGTATTCAAGCTGATAGATAGAGCATGGTAAAACATGTTTCACATACCTTGTATTCAAGCCAAATGTGAGCAACACACTGGTAAAACAAAACATAACGCTAGTGGCTGCTGCCTCGAAGTGAATTTGTTTTTAAATGCAGAAGGGAAAAGAAATGGAATATTGAAAGTAAGGAAAGGTGGGGAAATTGAGGAAAAAAAAATTATTATTTATTTCTATGCACAGGTAAATCTTTGCAGTACATTGTTTACAACTTAAAGCGTTATTCACAATACATGTTTGATGTCAAGTATGCTAGCTTGGGGACATATTTCATCTACTCTACATATTTCATATTTACTCTAAAGTGCAACCTACTAAAGTCAAATTACCTCACATTAAACGGATACAATGAGTTTGATACAGAAATAGGCCGCTTACCACAATGTATGTAACAAATAATCTACCCAGTGCTAAAGGAGACTGTAAAATCTGATAGGCAGGGAACATGTTCAGGTTTGCCCACGAATATATCAAGCGAGCACAATGAGTGTTACAAATATTATTCTTTCAAACAAAATCTAAGCTTTTACTGCACAACAAATCAGTGAAACCAAAACTGTTAACAGGAGTTCTTTATAACAGACATCGATGGGAAGGATGGATTGGAACCACGTCCTTACACATTCCTTCTGGACAGACTTCCAGCTTAATCTGCACTATTTTTTACGAAGACAAGATGACAAGTGTCAGAGTTGAACTTGACAGCATCCCACATCCCTAAGTATCACGTCATCGCAGCCATGTCACATAATTTCAGCAAGTACCTTTTACAACACTTTTGATCAATACATGTGAACATTCTACAACCCAACCAGCAGACACGTGACCGGAAGCCAGGTGAACCCGATTCTTTTCCATAACCACCATTCTTTCAGTTTTCTTATGCTGCACTGCTTGTCCTGACGGACGTCATAAATACTCCTCTTCTACTGGTATTTTCCCATCGCTTTTTAAAATATAAATTGTCATGCTGCTTGTTTTGGGGATAACGCTCCTCTTTCTACTGGTATTTTTCCACCAATTTTAAATAGAAATTGTCAAAAGCTGCTTGCTTTTGGAATAACACTCTGAAGTGACATGAAAAGATAATGCTCAGACTGTAGTCTTTCATTTTTGTTAAAGTACCACGCCACTTCTCCACAGTCTTCACTGGTTACCTCTTCACAAACTTCATTGGTTACCTGTCCGCAGTCTTCATTGGCTATTGTTCATAGTCTTCACTGGCTACTGTTCATAGTCTTCACTGGTTATTTTTCTTAGTCTTCACTGGTTACCTGTCCATAGTCTTCACTAGTTACCTGTCCTTAGTCTTCACTGGCTACTGCTCTTAGTCTTCGCTTGTTACCTCTCCGCAGTCTTTACTGTCTACTGTTCGGTCTTCACTGGTTACTTGTTCGCAGTATTCACTCTTTACTGTTCATAGTCTTAGAAGGCTGGTTACTGTTCACTGTCTTCACTGGTTACCTGTCCACTGTCTTCACTGGTTACTGGTCACAGTCTTCACTGGCTACCTGTCTGCAGTCTTCACTGGATATCTGTTCTCAATATTCACTGGCTACTTCTCCAGTCTTCACTGATTACTTGTTCATGGTCGTCACTGGAGGCTGTTCACAGTCCTCACTGGCTACCTGTCCAAAACCACTGGTTATCCATTCACAGTTGTCTCTCACTAGCTTTACTAGCTACTTGTTCACAGTCTTCACTGGCTACCTGCTTACAGTCTTCACTTGTTATGCGTTTACATTCTTTACTGGAGACACGACAACAGCAGAACGAAGCACACCATTCCATCTCTCTATTGCGCTTGTATATCTGTTTCCAGTCCTAAACGCATCTGATTACACACATATACATTCGTACTAGTAGCAACATTTACAGATTATCAGACATGTTTTCAGCATTCTGAGAGCTAAAGCCGTAAAACAATGTTCTTTGGCTTATCAGGTTTAATCTCTATAAAATTCGATGCCATTTTTGAGCTGAGACACAACGTGATCTCAAGACATAATAGTCATAATCACAAAGAAGCAGCGTCTCTGCTCTGTTATTGATTGTTTTAGCAGTGCACTAGAAAATTCATTTGATATTTGTTTCTCTATATAAAATATGTCTACTTGGTATGTTCTCTTTTATGGGGTGGATTCATTTTGCTTTCCTTATTAATTTTATTATTATTCAGCCTCTTTCCACGACTTCTGATTGACTGTCGGTTGTGATCCAAGGTCTCGGAATCTTACCAAGATTCTGGGAGATCCAAGGTTTTACAGAGGATGTGGGCATTTCAGAGGAGCGCTACTTTGAGTAGTGGAGCGAGTCTGTGGTTTCCAGGGAGTTTATTCAGATGTGATGTTCCCCAAGGCTTCTATCACTAAAGGTATCACTTCTGCTTCTATAATTCACAGTTTCTGAATTTCTAATTTGAGGTCTTGGTATTCTTCTATTTTTTTCTCTTTCTTTTGTTTTTATGTTTCTATCGCTTGGAACAGCGACATCAATGATTGTTACTGTTCTGTTGGACTTATTGAGAACTACAATGTCTGGTCTTCGTGCAGGAATCACCCGGTCTGTTCTTATCTCGAAGTCCCACAGTATTTTGACTTCTTCTGTTTCGGTGACTGCTTCTGGTTGGTGCATCCATGCTCTTTCTGGGGTTTGTATGCCATAGTTCTCACACAGATTTCTAAGTATGTATTTTGCCTCTTCGTTGTGTCGTTTGGTGTATTCTGTTCCAGCCAGAACCTAACACCCAGATAGTATGTCCTCTGTTTTCTCATCCATGAATTTGCAGATTTCATTGTCCAGGTCATTTATTTCATTTGCTGTCCAATCTGTGATACATCCAGTGTAGCTTACTACAGGTACTGCGTGGGCGTTGCGGGCTTGTATTTTGTTCGCCCCTTTTAGCTTGGACTTCAGGACTTGTCTAGCCCGTTTTTCATACTCTCTCTTAACTTTGGACTTCACTTCTCTCTACATATTCTCTTGATGTCGAAATAACCCCAGGTATTTATATTCATTTTCCATTGAAAAATCATTAATTTTTCCGATGTTGAATTGCAGGCCCCCGATTGTTTTGACCTTTATTTTCTGGACGATAATTCTTCCACATTTTTCAAGGCCGAATGTTATGTTAATGTCCTCACTGCAGATATTGACAGTATTGATTAGCGATGTGATGTCACTTTCATTTGTGTCATAAAGTTTGAGATCGCCCATGTATAGTAAATGGCTTGATGACCTTTCCAGCTTTCATTTCGTATCCTAATCATGTTTTCTGGATCACTTGCCTGAGAGGATTTAGGGCAATGCTGAACAGCAGAGGTGATATGGAATCACCTTGAAAGATACTACAGATTATTGTTATGTCTGCAACTTATGTATTGCATATGAGGATAGTATTCCAGTTTTTAACTGATTCTTGAATTAGGTTCTGTAATGATGGTGCTATCTCGTATAGTTTATTGTTTCAGATATCCATGGATGTAGAACGGAGTCATATGCCCTTTGGTAGTTAATCCATGCCATTGCAAGGTTTGTCCATTCTTTCTTTATCAGTCAGTTAACTTACCATAAGCTAATGATCGCCTAAATAACCGGACGAGTTACGTCAAAATCAAACTGATTAGAATATAGACTTTCCTCAACAAAGTAATTTTCAATTCAACCCCATTGGATGAAATTGTTTTGATCAAGTGTGACACTATTGTCAGAAAACTACGCACATGTTTGGAACTGGTTTGGATTCCATCAGCAAATTCTAGCATATTCTTTATCTGAGTCGTTATTTTACAAAAAAGTATCATCAAGTGCAGTATCTGAAGGTCATGTCAATTTGACATTTAACAAATTATATAACAATTAAGTTTAGAAATAGGAACAGACAAATTTACTTCACCACAATATGTGCATGCGTGTTTTGTGTTTTAAGGGATCATTGAATGTCTGGCTAGGTCTGGCACCAGTGCATGTATGGAAACAATTTGTGCCTGGAATTGAGAAACCTTTGGCAACTGCAACCTGCAACCGTCTCTTGGTCGTTGAGCTTCAAGACTTGATTACTGTAACTCTACCTAGACTTTCTCGCTGCAAACACTTCAGAAAATTGTAACACAGTTGTTCATATCTTTCTAACAGCACCTAGAACTCAAAGCACTACCCCTCCTCTCAGCTGCCTACAATACCGCCTATTTACTAATGAAACAGAGGACGTATCAAGGTGTATTTGTTAGATTAAGGCCCTGCCACCTAGAATGAACTGCCTGTACAGTTCAGATAGAGCCACGCCAAAATAAAATCTTAAAACTGATTATGTTACCTTCAGTGTGAGTCAGTACTTTATTGAGGTATTTGATATGTCTCTTTGTTTCGTGCCTGGTCAACGTACGCTTTTTACGTCACTAGTTAATAACGTTTTGCAAGGTGTTGGGGTTTTTATTTCATGACACTCACTATTTGCATTAAATGTGTTTTAGTGTTTGGTTACTAGCGTGTGCTTGTGTACAAATGTATACATTTAGGGGTAGCAGTTGTGTGTAATTGTTACGTTTCCAGTATTTATTTAAAGACCCTGCTTAGAATAATTAAAAGACTTTAAATATAATTAATTCTTCCTCTCATATTCTACGCAGACTGGTTGCTCAATTTATTATCTGACTAATTAAAAGTGCGTCTTGTAGTTCAGACGACAAATTTACAGACTAATAAACTGCGAACTTTTAGCTAGATTTGAAAACAGTTAAATCCCTCTAAATTAATATGCACTCGTCATCAATCTTTCTGCTCATCCGCCCCCATTCAAATCTAAGAATTAATCTAATTGGTCTATTGTGCATAGAAATCAACTACTAAGAGGTATTAACAAAGAAAATAAGATTTAATAAAGTTTAACAAATTAACAATAAATCGAATGCAACGCGAATAGTCTTCACTCTGTCTTTACGCGCCTATGCCTGATTTTTGTCAATCTAAATTGCCAGAAAAGTGTTCCTTTGAGATCTGTACACTTGATCTTGCACTTAGCTCTATTCTTGTATCCTTGGTCTCAACACTCAGTCATGCTGATTCGTTCCCTCAGTCCCCCTTTAACGACACACGTGGTGCATAAGGAATGGTGTCCCTTTGTTAGTGGCTAGGAACTGGAATTTTTGCAGCATGGCCCTCAGAGTGGATTTCGACACGCTTACACCAATAAGCTAATGCAGGTGAGGCATGGTGAAACATGAACCATGAGCCGACCTGTGGATGCAACGTGTTTGGATATAATTCTCAACCTAACAGGTCCTACCTAGGCATGGCTCAATTAAATGCGCTGAACAAAGAGTTTCGACCTCGCGTCGCTTACAATTAAATTTTAGAAAAAATATAATCGTCTCACATGTGTTCCATTTAACAGTCATGACGTATGAAGCAATAAAATAGATACAACGTTAAATTAATGTTCATACAAGAGGTAATTCAAACCGACAGAGCGCTTCACAATTTACAATTAAAATTACACGCAATAATTGAATTACATGAAGAATTCATATCGAGCGCAGCATTCTGGCTCTTAGTGAATTAAAACAATATAAATTAAAGTACAGAAATGGAAAAATGGTTACAATAAATTTATATTCCGTAACATATAGGTTTTCAGCTATTTCTCTGAACCATGCTCAAGTGTATATGGAAATCATATAATACATAGCACAAATACATACTTAAACAATACATAGGCAAATACTATTAAATAAAATGATACCTTTGAGAGAAGTCGAAGGGTACCTTGATTCTCTATGGCGCCGGCTGCCTCTCACGACCCGAGTAAGCTGATGGAATTAGCTAAAATGTGCTCGAAGTAAGGGAGCGGAAGCGTGTGGGTACATATATAGAAAGGTATATTGCGTATCACGTGACTGTTCGCAAAGCATGTGGTTGGTTCGAGAACTGGACAATGGTCCTAAAGTTACATAACATCTTGACCTGTTCTAGAAGCACCTAGAAAAAGGAAGCTTTGAACAAAGGGCCAAGGGTTTCAAATATTCGAATTTGAAGTAAACAAGGCAAGTGGGTCACGAAGTCGGACAATTTTATCAGACTGTGACACCCCCTTGCTTTTGAGGCGTTTATCTTGCCAAAGATAAAATGCCTCCTACAAATTATGTATGATAAAATGTAGAAGTCCACAATGAAGAAAAATTTACACAAAAAAAATTTCAACATTCCTAGAAATAAAGTGTGCAACTATATTTCATATTTACAGGAAGGAATCCGTAGGGTTCAGTTAATTGATTAAACGACATTCTATCAGTACCGGCACTTGATGGCATCAAGCACGACTCATGTAATCTGCGCCAACATTCAAAGACCCTTTGATGTAATGAATATTTGCGTCATACTGTGTCAGAAACAAAGACCAACGCATTAAACGGCTGTTTGTAAATTGCGCCTGTCCGAGAAAGGCCAACGGCTGGTGATCGCACTCAATGACAAAGGTTTTTCCGTACAAATAGTTTTCGAACTTTTTTATGGCCCAAACTATTGCAAGACATTCCTTTTCACTGGTGGAATATTTCTGTTCAGTAGTTGTGAGTTTACGGCTTGCATATGCAACTGGGTGTTTGGTGTCATTGTGTTCTTGTAATAACACTGCTCCTAATCCCGTGTTGCTAGCATCAGTCCTTAACAAGAATGGTTTTGTCAGATCTGGCAGTTTAACAACTAAATCTGAAGTCAGTCTAGATTTCAGTGTGTCAAAAGCGTTTTGGCATGCATCAGTCCACACTACTTTTGTAGGCATATTCTTACGTGTCAAGTCAGTCAGAGGACATGCAATGGCACTAAAATCTGGTACGAATTTTCTGTAGTAATTAGCAAGACCAAGAAAACTTCTAACTTGTGTTTTTGTTAGCGGTTGTGAAGTGTCCTTAAGTTGTGCTATCTTAGCTTCACTTGGCGACATAGTTCCATGACTCAACTTGTGTCCCAAGAAGTCTAAGGAGAATTGTGCTATTTCACACTTCGTAGGGCGGGCAGTGAGGTTGGCTTGCTTTAATCTGGCTAGCACATCTCGTAAGAGTGTTAAGTGCTCCTCCCATGTCTGGGTGCCTAGAATTAAATCATCCATGAAGTTCTCAACTCCGCGTCCGTACAGTGGTTCTAACAATGACCGCATCATTTTAGAAAAAATGCTTGGAGCGTTTGAAACTCCGAAAGGCATAACTTTCCATGTGTAGTTTCCTACTGGTGTAGTGAAAGCTAGTATGTGTCGATCAGTGTCCTTGACCTTGATTTGCCAAAAACCGCGTGACAAATCTATTTTGGTATAGTAATGAGCGTTAGCTAGCTTAGTGAAGATGAGATCCGGATCAGGAAGAGGTTCGGCACAAAACTCTGTCACTTGATTGAGTTTGCGGTAGTCTACGCAAAAACGGAACGAGTTATCACGTTTTTTAATCAACACGATGGGTGATCCGTAGGCACTGTCAGTCTTCTCTATGACCCCTAGATCTAGCATAGTCTTAATCTCACGTCTAACGTCATCTATCTTAGCGTGTGGCAACGGATACGGCTTCAAACGTATCGGTTTGTTGTCAGTCAGCTTCAGTGAAAATTCTATTAAGTCTGTCAACCCTGGTTTGTCTGTCAGAGTAGATGAGAACTCATTAAGCAATTCATTCACTTCTTTTTTCTGTCTTTCTGTCAAGGCTTCATTTACCCTAACGTCTTTGACAGTTTCGTCCGTCTGTAGAGGACAGTTTGGTAAAGTACCAGTGACGCAATCAGTATCCCCCTCGTCTTCTGTAACTATCGTCGCTACGACAAAATCAGCTTGAGTGGTTTGATCCTCACGGCTTATGTACTTTTTGAGTAGGTTAACATGAAAGATTTTCTCTCTCTTTCCTGTCTGCACCTTATAGTTCAGTCCCCCTAGCTTGGCGGTAACTACAAAGGGCCCCTTCCATTTCATCTGAAGTTTGTTATGTGCTTCAGGAAGCAACAGTAACACTTTGTCATTAACTTCAAATTCTCTAGGTTTGGTGTGCTTATTGTAATATTCTGCCTGTCTAGACTGAGCTATCGTCAAGTTTTCCCGTGCTATCTTGCCTATAGTTTCAAGACGGTTTCTTAAGTCAGTGACGTATGTATAAGTTGTCTTAACTTCGTCATCTGTCTTTTCATCAGTCCAAAGTGCCTTCAAAATCATCATCGGTCCGCGTACAGTACGTCCGTAAAGTAGCTCGAATGGTGAAAATCCAGTGGAAGATTGTGGCACCTCCCTATATGCAAATAGTAGGGCAGGGATGTATCTGTCCCAGTCTTTCGGTTTATCTGTGGCGAGCTTTTTAAGTGCTGTTTTTAATGTCCCATTGTATTTTTCAATCAGACCATTTGCCTGGGGGTGGTATGGTGTGCAAGTAAGATGTTTGATGGAAAGTAAACGATTTACTTCCTTCATTACGTTGCCTATGAATTGACTCCCCTGATCCGTCAAAATTTCAGTAGGAATTCCAACACGACTCCAAAGACCGAAAAGGGCTTCGGCGACAGTTTCAGTATCAATATTTTTCAATGGTACTGCGTCGGCGAATCTTGTTGCGTAATCAATAGTGGTCAGCACGTATCGATTACCTCTCGTTGATGTGGGTATTATAGGCCCAATCAAATCCAATGCTACGCGCTTGTAGGGTTCACTGATCAGTTCAGGCTCTCCTAACGGTGCGGGTCTGATTGAATTTTTAGACTGTGTTCTCTGGCATGTGTCGCAACTTAACACGAATCTACGGATATCGGCAGTGATGTCCGGCCAATAAAACTCACTTGTAATACGACTAGTTGTTTTTTGTACACCCATGTGTGCACCAAAAAGACTCTCATGACCTAATCGTAATACGTCATTTCGTTTGGTTTGTGGAACGACTAATTGTTTCCGAAATTCGTCTCCCACTTTCGAATAGCGGTACAATAAACCCTTTTTCAGAATAATGCACGCTTTCTTATTCGAATCGTCAGTGTTGACGTCACTAACAAGTACAGCTTGTCTGCGTAACTTGTCTAGTGTTTCGTCCTCAGCTTGTAATATTTTAATCTCGCTAACTGTTGCTTTATCTACGGCTGGTGCGGCAGACATCGGTGCAGTTACAGATTTGTCTTTACTACTCGCTGCTCTGGTTACAGCGTTAACCAGTGGTGGTTCAGTTGAAGTTTGTTTTTTGCACGGCAAAACATACTTGCAACCAAGGATCACGTCATGCGGTGAGTTTTCCATAACTGCCGCTTTGACTGTTCCTTCTACAAAGTCTGAAACAATCGAGACTTCAGCTACTGGTAAAATGTCTTGTTCGCCGTTTGCAAAGGTGACAGAGATTGTCTCCCCTGTGTAGTCGGTACGGTTAACTAATGATGCATTTACAATAGCGTCTAGCTCACACCCTGTATCAAGCAAAGCGATTGTATCGTGACCGTTTGCCTGTACTGGTGTTCGATTCGACTTTTCTGTTTTAGGTGTATGACTTTCTACTGCGTAAACCTTAGCTGTTTTCTTTTCAGGACATGTTCGTGAAAAATGGCCACTATCACCACAAGTGTAACATGCAAGATTCTTTTTATCTTTCTGTTTGTCGGACTTGTTTTTAGTGTCGGGTTTAGATGTTTTATCATCACGCTCATTAGGTGCCTTCCCGTCATTTTTCTTATCCTTTCGAGTCTGCGGTTCGTTCGGTCGAGACTTGTTGTTCGCGTGTGCGTTCGAGAATTGAGAATGTGCGTCATCAAAGCGATCGGCGGCGTTGCCTATCTCCTCTAGCGTAGATTTTTCCCTTATTGCTAAGTGAATCAGTAGATCTGATTTGTATGACCCGAGAATGTGGTCTTTTACCATTTCATCCCTAAGACCTGCGTACGTCTGTGGAGTTTCGGCTAGATCTATCCATCTTTGGAACAAGTCAGCTACGCGTCGTATGTACTGTGCGTGCGTCTCTGAACTGGCTTTAGTGGCCTGTTTAAACTTACGTCGGTATGTATCTGCTGTGAGTTTGTAACGTTTCAATAATGCGGCCTTGACTGTGTCGTAATTATCTGACTCAGAATCGCTAAGCTTATTGAACTCGTTTTTCGCACTGCCCTGCAATAACCCCGATAAATTTATCGCCCAATGTTCCGCTGGAATGTTCGTTGCTCTGGCTAACTTTTCAAACGTTTTTAAATACGCGTCTATTTGATCTTTGTTCTCATCAAATGGGACCATATTTATCTTTGGAATGATATTTTCAATTCTACTGTGATTATTTCCATCGCTAGAACGCGAATCACCACTGCTTCTGCGATCACGGTTTGGATTGGTAACTTCTAGTTTCTTTACTTCCCATTCTAACCGTTTTATTTCCGCGTCTGCGGCGATGCGTTTGGCTTCTGTATCCGCTGCGATGCGTTTTGCTTCTGTGTCCGCTGCGATGCGTTTAGCCTCGGTTTCAGCTAGTCTTTCAGCCTCTAACTTCTTAGCTTCGCGGGCAGCTAACCGTTCTTCCCTTTCTATCTCTTGCCTTTCTTTGTCCGCTTTTTCCGCTTTCTCTAGCTCAGTTTTGATGTAGCTAGTCAGTTCGTCACCCTGGTATCCTATCATGATACCGGCTTCTTTCAGGTCTTCGATAACCTGTTTGCGATCCATTTTACTGTCTTAGCGCGCTGGCTACAATAAGAATGTATCTCGTGAATTGTGTGTTTTAACCGTCGGCGATAACTCCGCTTATCCCGAAAATAACTTTTAGGCTACAACCTTACAAAAATTATTTAATTTACTCAGAACACCTTCCGAAATAAATTACGCGTTAACTCTTTACACGTTTCACCTGCTTGTCACAGTGTCCGCTGTTCCAAGACTTTCGTAATGTCACGGCTCCTACCATACAACATTACACATTATATCTAGCACCCTAAATATAATAGTCCGAAGTCTGTTACTACCGATAACTCTCCTAGCTGGCGGTATAACCTTCGACTCCTCACAATGAAGTACTCAGTAACACAATACTAAATAAATCATTCAATAGCTAACATGACATATTTAACTACGCTTAAATATATCAACATTAACTAACATGCACGCTACTCTGCAAAAGAATACATGCACATGTCACAACAAAAGCAAAGAAAATCAGTGATACAAAAATCAAAAGAACAATTGGCAATTCTGTTCGTTCGTTCGTTTCTAGGTTATGATGCGCCCTATGTATAAAAATGTTACAATTTACAATTTAATACATATCAATCCCGCGACGACCCCCACTTGTTACGTTTCCAGTATTTATTTAAAGACCCTGCTTAGAATAATTAAAAGACTTTAAATATAATTAATTCTTCCTCTCATATTCTACGCAGACTGGTTGCTCAATTTATTATCTGACTAATTAAAAGTGCGTCTTGTAGTTCAGACGACAAATTTACAGACTAATAAACTGCGAACTTTTAGCTAGATTTGAAAACAGTTAAATCCCTCTAAATTAATATGCACTCGTCATCAATCTTTCTGCTCATCCGCCCCCATTCAAATCTAAGAATTAATCTAATTGGTCTATTGTGCATAGAAATCAACTACTAAGAGGTATTAACAAAGAAAATAAGATTTAATAAAGTTTAACAAATTAACAATAAATCGAATGCAACGCGAATAGTCTTCACTCTGTCTTTACGCGCCTATGCCTGATTTTTGTCAATCTAAATTGCCAGAAAAGTGTTCCTTTGAGATCTGTACACTTGATCTTGCACTTAGCTCTATTCTTGTATCCTTGGTCTCAACACTCAGTCATGCTGATTCGTTCCCTCAGTCCCCCTTTAACGACACACGTGGTGCATAAGGAATGGTGTCCCTTTGTTAGTGGCTAGGAACTGGAATTTTTGCAGCATGGCCCTCAGAGTGGATTTCGACACGCTTACACCAATAAGCTAATGCAGGTGAGGCATGGTGAAACATGAACCATGAGCCGACCTGTGGATGCAACGTGTTTGGATATAATTCTCAACCTAACAGGTCCTACCTAGGCATGGCTCAATTAAATGCGCTGAACAAAGAGTTTCGACCTCGCGTCGCTTACAATTAAATTTTAGAAAAAATATAATCGTCTCACATGTGTTCCATTTAACAGTCATGACGTATGAAGCAATAAAATAGATACAACGTTAAATTAATGTTCATACAAGAGGTAATTCAAACCGACAGAGCGCTTCACAATTTACAATTAAAATTACACGCAATAATTGAATTACATGAAGAATTCATATCGAGCGCAGCATTCTGGCTCTTAGTGAATTAAAACAATATAAATTAAAGTACAGAAATGGAAAAATGGTTACAATAAATTTATATTCCGTAACATATAGGTTTTCAGCTATTTCTCTGAACCATGCTCAAGTGTATATGGAAATCATATAATACATAGCACAAATACATACTTAAACAATACATAGGCAAATACTATTAAATAAAATGATACCTTTGAGAGAAGTCGAAGGGTACCTTGATTCTCTATGGCGCCGGCTGCCTCTCACGACCCGAGTAAGCTGATGGAATTAGCTAAAATGTGCTCGAAGTAAGGGAGCGGAAGCGTGTGGGTACATATATAGAAAGGTATATTGCGTATCACGTGACTGTTCGCAAAGCATGTGGTTGGTTCGAGAACTGGACAATGGTCCTAAAGTTACATAACATCTTGACCTGTTCTAGAAGCACCTAGAAAAAGGAAGCTTTGAACAAAGGGCCAAGGGTTTCAAATATTCGAATTTGAAGTAAACAAGGCAAGTGGGTCACGAAGTCGGACAATTTTATCAGACTGTGACAGTAATATTAACTGTTTATCAAACCTGTAAAATCTTAGTAGATATCGCTTTATCTAATTAAATACTAAGCTGTCTAACAATTCACAATAACAAGAATAATGATGATGACGACGACAAGGAGGAGTAAAAGTGGGAGCATATATAAACGAAACAAGTTAAAGAGGCATTTACTTGAAAGCACTGAAAAATGTTCAAGTACAGGGAACCGCGAGTATTTAAAAGATTTAAAATCTCATGTTTGATCGCCGCTTGCTGAAATAATGCAAGTCTGTCATAGCAACAAGAAATTCTGTAGACAGAACCATGACCTCAGCACCACCTTTGCTTTCAGACAAGCCACCAGGCCAAAATCAACAGTGTCAGCAGAACCAGTTTTCAGTCATGATGTCACTGCAGCATTTGCCAATATGACAAGTGCTGTCTGACGAAAAATGACGTCGCAGCTACATTATCAGCAGGACAACTGCTCTCTGACAAATTGATGGAATCAAAATGTGGACGCTTGTCTGACAGACACGGGTAAACGAAAAGATTAATGGTCTAGGGCTTGACTCTTTAACTGACACAAGATCATGCCATGGTCTTGTGTTTGACAGACAACTGACACAAAGTCTTTGCATGATCGTAACATTGAAAGATACAAGAAATCATTTCCTGGTCCCATTATTTTATGTTCATACTGGCAGAAAAATCCTATGATGGACCAAACGTTGCATAGACAAACATGACATTAGACTACTGGCATGATGTCATATAACGACTAGAGTTTGATAGACATTTCAGCATGAAGTCAAATGATAGACCAAAATTTGACAAACATACTGGAATAAATGACAGACCACCCACTATTGGCTCAATCTCATGTGATGTATAATTGGTGACATCATGATAATCACTAAGTGTTAAATGCACAGGCATGACATCTAAGAAAAAATCGCTCTCTGACAGACATTCAAATTTTGAACAAACAATCGTCTGACACTTGCAATCTTTATCCATCAGCAATAATATCGACATAACATAGGTTAGCGTCTCGTCCTCTCCACCCCCCACTCCCACCCCCATCACACTCACATGCGATCTTCAACTATGGCAGTTTGTCAGAATGAATTATTAAATTTTGGTCATATTTTTTTATGAATTCGTTTTCAATATTCCGCGACAGGCGCAGTCTTTTCAAAGTTTATTATTTACGTGTTCAGTGCAGCACTTCACCAACGATTGATTTTCTGTCCGACAGTAATACTACATGTTATGTGAATATTTTCTTCGCTGGAGTATTTTGCATCTTTGGAAGAGGGGAAGCCTTTATGAAATGGTTTTCTCCCTTGAAACACAGAAAAAGAACACCCCCTCCAAAAAAAAAAATAAAAAAATTGATTCCAAAATTTTGCTGGACAGCTCATGTGGCGTCAATCAACACAAGATGGGGGGGGGGGCACAGAATCGATCAATATTCCATTCGAACAATCAATGACAAGGCAGAGAAGGAGTCAAGGAAAATTGCGACAAGACTGCAAAAATCATTGGGAAGCGGCGTCAGAGAGCTCCCAAAAGGGAGCTAATTAAGAACAACGTTTTGTGAGAACTGACAGGTGTAAAATAGAATCTTCTGCTACGGCTTGACAAAGCGCGTTACAGGGCTTTCGAATCGATGTGTGATCGATGTTTTTGCCGAGACAAGCCGACAATTTGAATCGGAGACGAGTGGCAGAGACAAAGAGACAGCAACGAGGAAAGTGTGTGTGTGTGTGTGTGTGTGTGTGTGTGTGTGTGAGAGAGAGAGAGAGAATGTGTGCGTGAGTGTATGTATGTGTTTGTGCGTGTTTTTGTGCTTGTGTGTGAGTGAGTGAGTGTGTGTGTGTGTGTGTGTGTGTGTATGTGAGAGAGAGAGAGAGATTGGGGGTTGAGAGAGAAAGAAAGAGAGGGAAAAGGAGGGAACGAGCAAAAAATGAGAAAAATAAATGAAAATATTCTTAAACGTTTTTCATCTATTTCACTAGATTTTTGCATTTGCCTAGATTGGTTGTCTATTTCTTTGGTTTGTCTATTTGCTAAGTTTGTTTGTCTATTCGCCTAGTTTGTTTGTCTATTTGCTAAGTTTGTTTGTCTATTCGCCTAGTTTGTTTGTCTATTTGCTAAGTTTGTTTGTCTATTCGCCTAGTTTGTTTGTCTATTTGCTAAGTTTGTTTGTCTATTCGCCTAGTTTGTTTGTCTATTTGCTAAGTTTGTTTGTCTATTCGCCTAGTTTGTTTGTCTATTTGTCCGTGCTAGTCGATATTTTGTAACCCTTTAAAAATATTTTTTCTAATATCACAAGTGTGTCACGTGCTAACGATCCTCGGTGTTTTTGTATACTTGCAGTAAGTCAGAACACGTGTTTTTATTTTTGTCTACAATTATTTGTCCTCTTGCCTAAGTTGTGTCTCAGGGTATCCGTTTATTTATTTATGCCTTTATTATTTTATACATTTCACAACAAGCGTCTCAGTGTCTGTGTAAATGAAAGCTGTTCCTTGCAGCATCAGAACTTTTGTTTGTTTAATTAGGTATAATCATCGACTTCTCTTTATAGATGTAAAATCACTTTCGGGGTATATGCATTAGGAAAGATGTGTCTTGAACCATGTTTCTTTGTGTGAGAGGTGTATCTCAGCGATTCTATGCTTATATTTGCAAGCTGTCTTGGGATATCTTGTGATATATTTAAAAACTTAGGTCATCTCTTCATGTATTTAAAAGTTGTGTTACAGGGTTTCTGTTCATGTATTTAAAAGCTGTGTCACAGGGCTTCTGTTCATGTATTTAAAAGCTGTGTCACAGGGTTTCTGTTCATATATTTAAAAGCTGCGTCAGAGGGCTTATGTTAATGTGTTAAGCTGTGTCACAGGGCTTCTGTTCATGTATTTAAAAGCTGTGTCACAGGGCTTCTGTTCATGTATTTAAAAGCTGTGTCACAGGGCTTCTGTTCATGTATTTAAAAGCTGTGTCACAGGGCTTCTGTTCATGTATTTAAAAGCTGTCACAGGGCTTCTGTTCATGTGTTTAAAAGCTGTGTCACAGGGCTTCTGTTCATGTGTTTAAAAGCTGTCACAGGGCATGTCAAATAAGCCTGGTCTTCGAGTGACGTATGGTATATCAAATAAACCTAGTCTTCGAGTGGTATATGACATGTCAAATACACCTAGTCTTCGAGTGGTGTATTTGTCAAATAAACCTAGTTTTCGAGTGACGTATGACAGGCGACTTAGCATGGTCTAAAAACTAGTATAGCAATCTTGCTTCCATGAGACTGCCTGTTCAAGGAGCCTGCGTTTTCATTATTCTGTTCTGATACCAATGTTGCAGTCTATAGTGAATGACTACTAGGATAAAAATAGCGTGGAGTGTAATTCCAGTGGCCACGCAATATAAAGAGATCAAACACCCCATCCATTATATGCCAGACGTTTTATTCCAAGAAAATGAATGCATCTCATACAATATTTTTGCCTTTTCACGTGTCTGTCCCCAAGCAACGACCGCATTAATATCCTTCGCCTTTGTGGCAAGCATAGCTCGCAATCTCATGAATTCGCGCCTCCCGGGCGAGAAAAGAGAAAAAGAAAATGACACAGATTTACTCCTTTACGCGATGAAGAGTGCGCTATTTCTCCCTGAGTTCCGTTAGATTTCTTTTCATAGGCCGGCGATGCAAAGTGTGTGCTTTGGGCGGAAGGGTTAAATGCGAGGCAGTGAAATGGCTCGCAGGTAAACTCTACGGTGTGCTAATGGAGCTGTAAAATCAATGCGCGTAAAATGGCTTCCCGTCGAAGCCTTGGTTTCCGGTTGGGCGTAAGTTGGCGAAATTACATAGAAGTTGTGAAAGGGGTGGTACGATATTTGATTACTGCTTTTTTTAGACAGCCGTCGTACGGTGTTTCGTTTTTTCATTTTCTTTATGTGGCTGTTTTTCAGTTTGTAACGACTTCCCCTTTAAAAAAAAATCGTGACCAGCATTTTAATGTATAATCAAAGAGCTGGCCAAATGTCTATTCTCTCTCTCTCTCTCTCTCTCTCTCACACACACACACACACACACACACACACACACACACACACACACACACACACACACACACACTCACGCGCGCACATGCTCGTCCACGTTCTATAGTTTGTAGGTGTGTATTCTGAATGTAGATATGCATCTATATGACACAATGTTCTTGGTTGCTAATTCATATTGTTATATATTTATCGTATTTTATTATTGCACGCGTTGTGTACATGTGAATGTATGTTGCGAGCATGTGTATGTATTGTAATTGTTACGTAGTTTATAGTTTATGCATTGTCTGCATGCGTGTATTGTATATAGGTGTGAATTTGTATGAATATGTGTATTGTACGCAGGTGTATGTATTGTACGCATGTGTATGTAGTGTACATGTGTACGTACTATATACATATGTATTGTATGTATGTGTATTGTATGCACATATGCGTACTGTATGTATTTGAGTATATGGTATGAATTGCGTGTATCGTATACATTGTGTGTATTGTATGCATGGGTGTTTTGTATGCATTGCGTATGATATGCATGTGTGTATGGTATGCATGCATTGTATATTGTATGCATGTATGTTATTGTGTACACGTATGTAATGTATGCATTGTGTATATGGTAGACATGTGTATATTGACAATTCTATCTAAAAGCTAACTAGCCTAATCTCTCTAAAAACCGGCTTAATTATTTAACAAGCCAAAATCTGTCTACAAACTAGAATAATTATCTAGAAGCTGGCTATAAGCTAGCAAATTATCTAACAAGCCAAAATCTATCGTTGCTTCCTACTCACAGCCAAGCATCATGGCGAAGATTGAAAAGATCTTCTCGGCATTGGTGTTAGGGGCCACGTTGCCGAAGCCGATGCTGGTGAGGCTTGTAAACGTGAAGTAGAGTGCCGTGATGTACTTGGACTTGATGGACGGTCCACTGGTCGTATCGTTCTCGATGTAGGGCGTGTCCGAGAGCTTGGCAAGACCATCCAACCAGCTGTCCAGTCATACCGGGAAAAGACCGGGGCGGGGAGGTTAGTTGTTAATGATGTATGCGATGAAGTAAATTATGATTTGCGTAATGAAAACGCTCACGAGAGTCGCGTGTTCTTAAGGATTTGCTCGGTGAAACACAGGGTGATGTGAATTATGTCGCATAATGACAAGCATAATAAAGCAATCGATGACATGAATTACGACGACATATTAATTATTAACAGTAAAGGACGTTGACGAAATTAAAAACCGCACGTTGCACAATAAACACATTAACAGAAATGATAATAAATTATATACATAAGAAAACGCATTATAGCGCAAATGATAATAAATGATGACGTACATAATAAAACTATAATGACGAGATGATAATACATATGCATAATAAAATAAAATTTTAATGAAGGGAATGTTAAATGTACATAATAAAACTATAATGACGAGATGATAATCAGTCATGTATACAATAAAACGCATGACAGCGTTATTGACAATAAACGATGAAGTACCTAAGAAAACATAAGATGACGTGAATAATATGAATGTGATAACTCGCTATGGCGTAATTAATTGCGTAATAATGCATTGCCGCATGAATGAGAATTTACAGTCATATTTAAGTTTTTAGTAGATAATAGGTGATAGTAGTTCAGGAGAATGATGCTGATAATGACAAAAGTTTAAATCACAAATCACAGTCACGTGATGGCAAGAGAAGAACCATGTGATGTATTATAAAGTGTTCCCATCTTAAAGATGGATGATGATAATTATGGCAATGTGGTAGTGACGACAACGATGATGACGACGACGATGATTATGATGATGATAATAAATATGACAGTGGTGGTGATGACGATGACGACGACGACGATGTTGATGTAGATGATGATGATGATGATGATGATGATGATGATGATGATGATGATGATGATGATGATGATGATGATGATGATGATGATTGCAATAACTGTCCAAAGAGTTCTCTGCAATTACCACCATGGACACTAAACTCATTATTCTTGAACTTGAGAGCGGGTGGGGATCCCAAATAACCAGTATTGGGCTCAAACCCATCACAGATACCGAACTCCCCTAACCGGAAGTTGTAAATCTTGGCGTAAGAAAAAGAACTTCAAATGTAGTTTAGTTCAACGCGTGTATTCGTTGTTTACATAAAAACCACGTGTACACTGCGAGCATGCGTGGATCGTATGCACTTTTGTGTGCTGCTTACTGCCGTCGCGTTCTCAATACGCAAACGATATTGTGAACTACTATTTGTTAAATATCTTTCCTATATCGCGTTCTCAATACGTAAACGATATTGTGAACTACTATTTGTTAAATATCTTTCCTATATCGCGTTCTCAATACGTAAACGATATTGTGAACTACTATTGTTAAATCTCTTTCCTATATCGCGTTCTCAATACGTAAACGATATTGTGAACTACTATTGTTAAATCTCTTTCCTATATCGCGTTCTCAATACGTAAACGATATTGTGAACTACTATTGTTAAATCTCTTTCCTATATCGCGTTCTCAATACGTAAACGATATTGTGAACTACTATTGTTAAATCTCTTTCCTATATCGCGTTCTCAGAAGTTGTATTATCATGTTCTGACGTTGTGGATCTGCATAACGTATTTATTTTGTGTATTTGCACTATGTATCAATTTAGTGTATTCAGATTACGTATTTATTTTTTGTATCATTACAATGTATTTATAATTATGTATGAATGCTTATTATTATTTTTTTAATTCATATTATGTAATTACTTTGCGTACCCGTATTACGTACTAATTTTATTTACCCTTATTACATACTTATTTTCGTACTCACATTAAGTACTTCTTTTGCGTAGCCGTATTACGTACGTATTTTATGCATCTGTTAAGAACTGGGAGCGTCTTTGTACATAAACAAGAAAATTTATACGTTAAATGAAAATTAGCAATTCCGGCAATGATATCGTAACAACAAAATTTCTACACTGACTATTCATGCCTTGAACTTTGACCGTGTGGTTTGTTCCAACCAGCACCAACCATACCCCATCGAACATTCCCACCACCCGCCACCCATACCCTCCATACATGTACAAATATCTGTACACATGTTCACAGTTGCAATCACGACACCATTGCACTGCTTTTACTATCACTTCTACCAATGCTGCAATACTAACTACCACAACTACTCTACTTGTATGTCTACTACTATTACCCTCACCGCCATCACTACCACAACTACTCTACTTGTATGCCTACTACTATTACCCTCACCGCCATCACTACCACAACTACTCTACTTGTATGTCTACTACTATTACCCTCACCGCCATCACTACCACAACTACTCTACTTGTATGTCTACTACTATTACCCTCACCGCCATCACTACCACAACTACTCTACTTGTATGTCTACTACTATTACCCTCACCGCCATCACTACCACAACTACTCTACTTGTATGTCTACTACTATTACCCTCACCGCCATCACTACCACAACTACTCTACTTGTATGTCTACTACTATTACCCTCACCGCCATCACTACCACAACTACTCTACTTGTATGTCTACAACTATTACCCTCACCGCCATCACTACCACAACTACGCTACTTCTATGTCTACTACTATCACCCTCACCGCCATCACTACCACAACTACGCTACTTCTATGTCTACTACTATCGCCCTCACCACCATCACTACCACAACTACTCTACTTCTATGTCTACTACTATCGCCCTCACCGCCCTCACTACCACAACTTTTGTGTTTATGCGAGCATATTGTATAAGAATTTTATGTCAAATGCTTTAATTAACCAGAATCACTCGACTAGCAAATCAAAATAAATACTTTTCTCTTACAAAATGATTGCTGTAAACGAACTACTGATTTACAAAATTACTAATCTGTGAAATTTGTAAACCGACTATTTAATGAGTTATTATTCGTATCATTTTAGGGTAAAATTTATTTCTTTGTGTTCTACTGGATCGCGTTTCCTTGCCTCACTTCTTTTCCAATTGTCGTCGAAGACACTGTCTTCATACAGAAGAATGTTTGTTTTAAGGAAAGAAAAGTATTGAACAGTAAAATAATTTTTTAAATGCTTCATGACATTTTTCAATGATGGTGACTTTCTTTCAGTCGAGAGTAAAATTTTTCAAGCAATGAAGAAATCCTTTCAATAACTGAAATGAATACATACTTGCGTGTACAGAAACATACACACTAACATACAAACGTGCATATAAAACATAGCTTACCTCTTGCAAAGAACAGCACAGAGGTTTAATCTCGGTCGAAAATTTAAGCAACTAATAAACAATAAGAGGGGAAAGTATTAAGAAATATGAAAGGTAACATAAACTATAATGAGTACTTCCGGACCTGATCGGTGCTTCAAGTTCCGGTCGCTCCATATTGGCAATGGCGTAGAAGATACACGCTAGCCAATGGCCGATCAAGGTGAAGGTCACCATCAAGAGCAAAAGGACGGCAGAACCGTATTCGGCAAACTGCTCTATACGTCGAATCACTCTCAGTAACCGCAAAAGACGAACTGTCTTCAGTATTCCAGTGATTTTCATCGTCTGAAAGGAAAGAAAGTAAAACAAAACAGAGTTCAAGAAATAAGATTAGGTTAGACAACTACTTTTGAACATAGTAATGGAAATGTAGTCGTGACGTATGGTAATGGAAATATATTCGTGATTGAACCCAGTGACTGTTGAAGTAAAATGTCCTACATTTTGTGAGCAGGATCTATGCTATAGTTTCTATAAAAGTTTTAGAGTAGTGGTTCCCAACCTTTTTACATCTAAGGACAACTTTTTAACTGCATAAAAGTTGCAGACCACCGGCAATACTGGTAACATACATACTGGATAACTCAGCCGCGGACCACACGATAATGCCCCCTCCCCCGCAGACCACAGGTTGGAAAGCAATGTTTTAGAGCATCCGATACATATTAGCATTGGTCTGTGCAAAGTTAGAGAGTGCTAACATATTTCTATGGTCTACGTATGTTAAAGGGAGGATATAGTTCTATTATATCTATGCATGTCTATACATGTTAAAGGGAAGTTATTGTTCTATAATCTATGAATGTTAAAATAAAGCTTTAATTCTAAAATCTGTGTAAAAGAAAGCTATAATTCCATAGTCTATGTATATTAAAGGGAAGCTACATTGCTATAACTATAATTATAATCTATGCATGTTAAATGGAAGCTAGAGTTCTATAATCTATGTGTTAAAGGGAATCTATAATTTGATAATTTATGTATGGTAAAAGGACACTATGACTCTACAATATATATTCGATGAAAGGAAGCGAAATGTTCAATGGTGTACACGTGGTTAGAACGTTTCAGCCTGTCTATGTATAACCAAAGGAACAATAAAGCTTAACTTGTCTTTGTGTATAAACAAATTAACAATAAAGGCAAAGTCTCGTGGTATGTGTACAACTAGAGCATTTGAGATTTATTCGTGAAGTGTGCACCATGTATAATTAAAACACCAAGGCAATCAGTTAAAGTATCTATAAATTGTTAGAAGATGCAATGTTTGTATATTTAAAGAAAAGAATATTTGTGTATATGTGTGTGTGTGTGTGTGTGTGTGTGTGTGTGTGTGTGTGCGTTTCTGTGTGTATGTGCGTGCGTGTGCGTATGTTTGTGTGTTTGTTTGTGCGTCTGTGTGTTTGTTTTTGTGTGTGTGTGTGTGTGTATGTGTGTGGTGAGTCATGAGGTTTGGAACAATAGATAGTCTTTATGTGTTAAGAGGAGTCTATAGTGTTAATAGTGTACAAATAGTGTAATCACTGGTCTATGCTCATGTAGTCTATACTCATGTGGTCTATACTCATGTAGTCTATACTCATGTGGTCTATCATACTTTGCTCATGGAACTATTGTCAAAAAATCATTATTGTGTGCAGTAGTGCGTGTTATCGAGTAAGAAATTCTCGATAATCTTAAACTCATTTCATGCATCAGTTCATGAATCAGCCTACAATTATTTTATTTTCCTCGAATAATCTCGTGATATCAAAAAGTCAGTATAATATTTGAATGTACTTATTATTCTACCGAATGTGTGCCGAGTTCATAGTAAAAACCGCCTTTGTTTTATACTGAATAGTTCTAGAAAATATAGTTACTATTCAGTTAAACTACCCTTAATTTTATACTGATTGTGCGCTTATTATCAATGAATACGTAGAAAAGCGATATGAAGGAAGACGGTTTTACGTAGACGCTTTATTTAAACCGGTTTAGCTATACTGCCTTATATTTAAATGATTGTGTGCAGTACTGCCAGTACTTTAAAGATTGTGTTTTAGATTGACACATTATTTCATATCTATGTGGCTATTTGGCCATGTTACTTTTAATTTGCAGGATTCCTGATAATTCAAATGAGCGGGGGTGGAATTCGTACGTTAACATCAACTTAGTTCCAAACGGATATTTGCAGGATTCCTGAGTAAATGGAGGCTGAAACTGATTGATTGGAAATACCGAGACGCTGTGATCTGACAGGTCGCGCTTCATCTAGTGGGGTTCCTGCAGGTGCCGAGAAAGACGAGAACACATTGATCTTTTCACTTCACTCCACTGTTTACAGTTGGTCTCTCATTGATGAAATTAATCGGGCAAGAATCTTAGCCTGACCCTCTGACAGACCGGACTCTGCATAGCGTGAAGTCTCGTGTTTGACGGATGACCTTTTGCGGCTGTCGTTCAGACGACCATCCCCACTGGAGCATAAGTAGCGACCAGGCTCATTGGTGAATAAGTGCTTAAATCGACCACTCACATTAATTCTTACAACGACCAGTCTTATTAGTTCTTACATCGACCAGTCTTATTAGTATTTACATTGACTAATCTTATTAGTACTTACATCGGCCAGTCTTATTAGTTCTTACATCGACCAGTCTTATTAGTTCTTACATCGACCAGTCTTATTAGTTCTTACATCGAACAGTCTTATTAGTACTTTCATCGAACAGTCTTATTAGTTCTTACATCGACCAGTCTTATTAGTTCTTACATCGACCAGTCTTATTAGTTCTTACATTGACCAGTCTTATTAGTTCTTACATCGACCAGTCTTATTAGTACTTTCATCGAACAGTCTTATTAGTTCTTACATCGACCAGTCTTATTAGTTCTTACATCGACCAGTCTTATTAGTACTTTCATCGAACAGTCTTATTAGTTCTTACATTGACCAGTCTTATTAGTACTTTCATCGAACAGTCTTATTAGTTCTTACATCGACCAGTCTTATTAGTTCTTACATTGACCAGTCTTATTAGTACTTTCATCGAACAGTCTTATTAGTTCTTACATCGACCAGTCTTATTAGTTCTTACATCGACCAGTCTTATTAGTATTTACATCGACCTTTCCTATTAGTACTTACATCGACCAGTTCCATTGGTTCATTAGTGCAATGCGCTATCGACCTCCTTTGGGAAATTAGAAACAATACATGAAAGTAGAAAAGGCGAGAATGCAAGTCACAAAGAGATAAAATTAAAAAGAAAAGTTTACTTTAAAATCAGATAATGTATGGATATTTAAATAGGATTATTTCTCTCCTTTTCACGTATAAAATCTGACACGGTACCAGTCCATCACAGTACCTAGACTATACCGACTTTCATTAACAAGCTATCCAAAATTACCTCGTGCTCTCAACTCAGACACTAATTTTATAACCACACTAATTCCTTTCCCATTAATTCCGCTTCCATTAATTTTACCCTAACATTTATTCTCCTCCCATTCATTTTACCCCTCAAATTAATTTTGACCTTATTTTCATTCCTCACTAACTGCAAGCTAGTTATTGTTTTGCAATACAGGAATCCATTTATCGCATCGTCAGCTCGTGACAACCCCACCTCCCACCTCCCACCCTTCGTTAAAGGGCACATAGTCTATTTGCTGTTAGAATTGTTGCTTGTTCTGTTGATCTATTGTGCCGGGGGTGGTGGGAAGGGGGAGGGCGATTCTTCTTTAATATTTTTTAAATTCTGCTTTGCTGCCTGGATTAACGGCTCTAGAAATAGAATTTGACACACTTTCTCTGGATTCTAAAGGAGACGCGATATAAAACTGTAATTATTGACATACTTGTGTTTTGCGTGCCAAGGAGATGAATATCAGTAAATCAAAAATTTCTCCAGTAATTAAAGTACCTCAACAGAATTTCAAGTCTAAATAATGTAGTTCGTAACAAAATTAGAAATAATAAAGCATCCGTTATTCTTTTGATCGAAAAGCGAAGCTCTAACTGACATTCACTGCAGAAATTAAATGACGATTTAATTTGCCTAAGCACTAATGTACAACGGATAAGCAAAAGGTAAACAAGATGATAAATTATTTAAAAGTATTTAGACGTTATATAACCGGTGACGTAAATGCACCCCATTTTAGTGGTTGGAGACAACACGACGCGTTACTATTTTAGGGAACGAAGATTTAGTCAGTAGAGAGCCAATACGTCACAACCATTTCACAGTAGTTGTACGCCCACGAGGAACGTGCTTTCTGCATTAATTTCGTTTTTAATCATGTTCTACTTTGCTTTCTTGGTGGTGAATATCGGGAGTTAGAGAAAATTGAGAGAGATTAGCGTTTTAATATCCGCATTGTGTTACGGTCAACAACTTGTTCATCCCAGTGGCGGCATGTTTATTCTAAGACCACCGGGGTACCGAAAGAGTTTAGGCAAGCAGCAGAGCGAGTCAGTTCAGCTTGGAAAGGTTTATTCCAAGAAATGCTGGATACTAAATGAACCTTGTCAAGCTGGTGCACCGGTTGGCAAAATCGTTTGTTTAAGTACAGATGCGAAGCATGCCGGTTAATTAGAAAAGTTTAGTCTAATAATACACTTCATACCTATCACTAATAGAGGAAATCAAATTTTGCCGTTACTGAAAGAGTTTAGTTACGCTTAAAAAAAAATCATGTCGGTAATAAAGAGTGTGGTCGAAAAACGTGAAAGATGTAACCATAACATAGTATAGTCAAAGTTCAGTTGAAGACTTTCTAGTAGGCCTACTTAACGGAATATAATCAAAAATAATGGAACACAAATCTTTATTCAAAGAAATTTGAGAAACACAATTCGATACAAACGTTTAATCAAAAAGAAGAAGATAGTTTTGTTGCGAGACGGACCGGTTATTAAAAGTTTCATATATATCGGGAAGTAAAGGACTTCAAACACAAAGTACGGCAATTCTTAACTAAACTTGACGGACTTCTTAGAAAACAAGAATATTATATATAATATTTTTCAAGTGAAGAATTTCTGTGTTGCCAGTCAGAGGAAATCTCTCTCTCTCTCTCTCTCTCTCTCTCTCTCTCTCTCTCTCTCTCTCTCTCTCTCTCTCTCTCTCTCTCTCTCTCTCTCTCTCTCTCTCTCTCTCTCTCTCTCTCTCTCTCTCTCTCTCAAAAGTATAGTGACAATTTACACACACAGACACACAAGCACACATGACACAAAACATTGGATCACATATAATTTATAAGCACACGGTGTTTATTTATACACAAACGGAAACAAGCACACGCACGTGGGGTCCACCTACATGCATACACACCCTACATACACATGCACATGGGCCCTACTTACACGTATACACACCCTACATACACATGCACATGGGCCCTACTTACACGTATACACACATACATACTCACGCACATGGGCCCTACTTACACATATGCACACATACATACCCATGCACAAATTGCGCCTTTTCATACACGTATACACACACACATGGGGCATATTTACATAGACTCACAAACACACGGTGCCTACTTGTAAATATACACGCAAACACACACAAGTAGATTTGGTCTATTTGCACAAACACAATCTCATGTACACGTGGGTCTTTTAACACACACACGCACATGTCTAAATACACACAAATGCCCACATATAAACACGCAGGGTCAATTTAATACATAAGCACACATAAACACATATGTTGTTTATTTATACACATGCATACATACACGTTGATTATTTAAACACAAATGCATAAGGACACACATAAGGTTTATTATATGCTCACACACACGCACGACCATGGTATCTATACACACACACACACACACACACACACACACACACACACACACACACAAACAAACAAACAAACAAACAAACACGTACGCACAAACTCACAAAGGGCCTATTTACATGCATGTACACACAGTACATACATAAAATACGCACTGCATCTACATACCCAAACACGTACACACATTAACTAGCAAAGGAAAGGGGTCTTTTATGACAGGTACTCTCACGCAAGAAGCTTATGACTGTCTTCTTTTTGGAGATTCTCTGACATAATCTTTGGATGGTAATTGAATTCTTGTCATTTTGGAATGGCGATTTTGCTGCCTGACCGGTCTACGGCCTTTGGTTTGCCCGATAGCATTTACCTCCCTTACTGAACATTGTAAAAATTCTTCACATAACCTCCATTTGACATGAAAGAGGAATTACAAGTGAGTCTTATCTTGATTATTTCATGTCCTGAGTGTTTTCTGGGGTTTTGTTTTATATCAGACATTTTTTAAACTTTCAAAATGCGATTTTACGGAAACGAATGGCACCCTGATTCCTCCCTTTTAAATTGTATTGACCTTACGCGATCCGACAAGAAGGTTGTGATTAGGAAACAACCGTTCCACATAGTGTTCATCTATCATAAATTGTGTATTATACATTGTACATACAGATGGTTTGATTTTAAGAAAAGGAAAGATAACTCTTGCGATAGAGGTCGCGGTACACTGCTCTCTAATCTAGTATGCTAAACTATTTTTTGTGTGTGCACAGTTGGCCTCAATTTCTCGATCGCAGAAGTGACAAAGGAAAAAAATAGCACTTAGCTAATGACGTGTGAGGTAGGAATTCAGTTAGTTAATTACATTATTACAAATCGTATGCACCCACTTACAGATTGCTTGCTAATGACGGGAGAGTAAATGCAATTTAGAAATCAAGTCCACAAGGCAAGGTTTAGACACTTTATTAAAAAAAATCAAACATAATACTGTGAAGAAAGAGGACGCATTGGATTTATTTTATTGGCTAAAATAAATAAAGAACAGTTTTCAAAAAAATAAACCAGTAACCCACTGATTAATAAGAAAGTCATAGCCAAACATAAAAATTGAGTCACAAAACTTTAGATAATAATAGTCATTAAGAAAATATTCTGTCAACAAGAAAAAATATTAAATAACCCTCAAAACCTGTATATTAGAAAACATGCTTGCAAATGAAAAACAAAATTAAATATGGAAACAAAATAAAATTAAATATGGAAACAAAATAAAATTAAATATGGAAACAAAATAAAAATAAATATGGAAACAAAGATTTAAAAAAAAATAAATATGGAAACAAAAGAAAACGAAATCAAACGCGGATGAGTGAAGTGGTAGTAATTATTTCTTTCACTAAATAAATACAGAAAAACGCAAAATACTAGCATTTGTTTAAAAAGCAAATTTAGAAAATAAAATACTAAATAATGGCAAATCAGAACATATTCTGTCAAATTAGAAAAAAACAATTTTGAAAGAAAAGTAGTAAACTAAATACGAAACCAAACATTAAAGAGCATTAGTCAACTATACATGTCATAGCTTACTATGACAAATACGAACTCAAATGCTAAAGAGAACTAGCTTACTATGACAAATACGAACTCAAATGCTAAAGAGAACTAGCTTACTATGACAAATACAAACTCAAATGCTAAAGAGAACTAGCTTACTATGACAAATACAAACTCAAATGCTAAAGAGCACTAGCTTACTATGACAAATACAAAATAAAATGCTAAAGAGCACTAGCTTACTATGACAAATACAAACTCAAATGCTAAAGAGCACTAGCTTACTATGACAAATACGAACTCAAATGCTAAAGAGAACTAGCTTACTATGACAAATACGAACTCAAATGCTAAAGAGAACTAGCTTACTATGACAAATACGAACTCAAATGCTAAAGAGAACTAGCTTACTATGACAAATACGAACTCAAATGCTAAAGAGAACTAGCTTACTATGACAAATACGAAACCAAGTGTAAGATAAGAACAAGTAACTCTGATCAATAAGAAACCAAATATGAAATAGAACTAGTAACCTCTCTCAAAACGAGAAACCAGGTATTATAAAAAATCTAGTAATCTCTGACCAATGAGAAACCAAGTATGATAAAGAACTAGCAATATCTGACCAATGAGAAAACATGCATGATAAAGAACTAGTAATCTTTGACGAATTAAAAACCAAGTATGATAAAGAACTAGTAATCTCTGACCAATGATAAATCATGTATGATAAAGAACTATTAATCTCTGACCAATGAGAAACCAAGTATGATAAAGAACTAGTAATCTCTGACCAATGAGAAACCAATATGATAAAGAACTAGTAATCTCTGACCAATGAGAAACCAAGTGTGATAAAGAACTAGTAGTCTCTGACCAATGAGAAACCAAGTATAAATATGACACATTCAACACTGGCCAATATAACGTATACAAGGAAATAAAATATCTTGGGCAAAAATGAAAAACACTCACTCTCAAATAAATCTACTTGTCAAATAATAAAACTCATTGTAACAAAAATAATACTGTCTAGTAAGAAACCTCACTATCAAATAATGAAACTTGCACTCAATTTAAAATTATTCACTGTCAAATAGTAAATACAGCTATCAAATAATAAACTGAATGTCAAATAATAAGCACATTGCGAACTAACAAAACTCGCTGCCAAGCAAGAAAACTCACTGCTATGTCAAATAATAAAACTCACAGCTAACTAAAACGTTCGCTGTCAAATAATAAAACTCACAGCTAACTAAACAGTTCGCTGTCAAATAATAAAACTCACAGCTAACTAAAACGTTCGCTGTCAAATAATAAAACTCACAGCTAACTAAAACGTTCGCTGTCAAATAATAAAACTTACAGCTAACTAAAGAGTTCGCTGTTAAATAATTAAACTCACAATCAAATTTTCAAAGTAAATTTCAACTAAAATATTCATTTCAACTAATAAAAAAAATATTAAATATTAAAAGACCCCTACAAATAAGACAAAGACAAATGACGAAAAAACATGGCTTCACTGCTATAAATCAGAAATCATTTCAAACGCACACAAGTATCGAATAATAGTTCTTGCTAAAGCCACACAGACTAATTAAATTAAATTGCCAGATTAAACTAAGCCGTCAATTAAATAATATCGACTAGTGAGAAAAGAGCTTTGTAAAAAAGAACTATGACGCTATAAAACAAAGCCTAGTATTAAAAGAAATTTCCTGTCAGAACATAAAAGATAAGCGAGTATGATTAGCAGCACCGCTTGTAAATAAGATTTTGAGAAAGTCAATTAAAATGGTAAATAAGTGAAACGAAGTTCGAAAAGCGGCAGCGGGGGAAACATGTGATTGCCTTCATGAAAAGGTCAAGGTCAAGACCTGATATAACAGCACCACTTGATATTCTTTGTCAGCACTATTTCAGGTCGGATTACAAGAAGCAGCAAATGATGCCGTCAACACCACCACCACCAACGAAATGCGATACATCGCTGTGGACTTAAACTTTGAATTCGATTCTTGCTGAATGGTCCCTGAGGAGTTGGACTCCACTCTTTGCATATAGCGCCATTTTCCTTCCGTTCCCATCGGATAACTGAATTTTACTAATGCAGTGCAGTTTGAATTTCTTTTAATATGATTGGTTTCACAAGATATTATGTTTCATGATGACTTTGTTTATGGTAGTTTTCTCCCTTGGTTTAAAGTTGCTCCAATTTACAGCGATCTTCCTTTCTAAAATTTAACACTGCACACACGCCTTTCCGTCACTTGGCGCGTCCTCGTGACCCGCGATACTTCTATCAGATGACCATTAACTTCATGTTGTTCATCTTAGTGTTGTTAAATGTTGCGCTAAAGCTGAAACGTGTAATAATCACATAGAGACTGAAGCAGAAGTGGTCCGCTAACTACAAACCGTCCCAGCCTATGACAAATCGCAGCCTGACGTCATTGTAGAGGATCGAACCTCTCTAGCGTGGACATTAGCAGGGAAAGGTTACATAGAAAATAGTATTGCTTATCTCTAATAACTCCATTTCTGTTTTCCGATAAGAACAATCCCATGCTTATTATGTATTGACACTAATCTGTTGAATTGTATTTTAGGATATAAGACTTTGTATTTGTATTAAAGTTATTTGAAGGTTTTCGTGGAAATATTGATGTCAAGTAATCTGTTTCATTGTATTTGTTACATGTATATTTGATTGTTGATTTAATAATTTATATTGTTAAATTTATTGATTTTCTTACACGTATTGACAACCTTATTTTGGTACTAACAGATGAAATACTTTGCTAATTGCTGTTAAAAAGGGTGCCAGTCTTTTCTCAAAATTACAACCTGCATCAATTATGTGACAGGTGTAATAATACACTGGTGCTTGGGCGCACTCTGTTGTCATAATTACAACCTGCATCAATGCTCTGACAGGTGTAACAACACATTGGTGCTTAGGCGCACTCTTTTCTCATAATTACAACCTGCATCAATGCTCTGACAGGTGTAACAACACATTGGTGCTTGGGTGCACTCTTTTCTCATAATTACAACCTGCATCAATGCTATGACAGGTGTAACAACACATTGGTGCTTGGGCGCGCTCTTTTCTCATAATTACAACCTGCATCAATGCTATGACAGGTGTAACAACACATTGGTGCTTAGGCGCACTCTTTTCTCATAATTACAACCTGCATCAATGCTATGACAGGTGTAACAACACATTGGTGCTTGGGCGCACTCTGTTGTCATAATTACAACCTGCATCAATGCTATGACAGGTGTAACAACACATTGGTGCTTGGGCGCACTCTGTTGTCATAATTACAACCTGCATCAATGCTATGACAGGTGTAACAACACATTGGGTGCACTCTTTCAAACTGATGACACGAGTGCAGATACGACGCAGATGTTTCTCCTCACTACGAAATGGAATCGGTATGAAAGGGCTTGTATGCGCATATGCAAGTGTATGTGTGGGTGTTTCATGACGCCAAGTGTACGTTCAATGTGTGCATATGTGTGTGCGTGTGGGTATTTTATTAGGTTAATTGTATTTCGAATGTATGTGCATGTGTGTGCAAGCGTGTACGTGTACATGCATGACTGAATTTGTGTCAATTACTTTTATTGGTACACTATTTTAAGCTCTTACTTGTTTATTTAAAACCTTTGTTGTTACGCAGGATAGTGAATAACTGTGTGCTCGTGCGCGCATTTATGTGTTTTCAGTTGTCTACCCTTTGTTATTCTTTCTACACCATATCGGAAAAATAAAAACAGATGTACAGCACGTTTTAAACATTATGAAGTCTTCTGGTTTTCGATTACGATAATATGAATAAAGCTAAGCATCACGCTATTGCAATTATTTTGTAATTTGCTGCAAATGTTTCTAAATTCGGAATAATTACGTCATAAAATTGAAGATAAAACTTAATACTACACAATATTACTGCAAGGTTTCTTCTCTTCCAGACTGGCAGCACTCGATGGTAATTCGTTTCAGTGCAAAGTTATTTCTGGAAATGGGGTAGTCTTTCCATTAGCGGACAAATCTAAAATTTTCTTAATCGTAGTTTGGAAGGAAAGCTCTTTTGCTGGTCATTGAAAACATTGTCTCTTAAAGCTTTCCATTACAATGCGTTGGCATACAATGCCATGCAGAGTTATTACTCTATGGTCAGAGTCTGATAAAAATGTCCGACCTGATGACCCACTTAGCTTGTTTACTTCAAATTCGAATATTTGAAACCCTTGACTCCTTTGTTCAAAGCTTCCTTTTTCGAAGTGCTTCTAGAACAGGTCAAGATGTTATGTAACTTTAGGACCATTGTCCGGTTCTCGAACCAACCACATGCTTCGCGAACAGTCACGTGATACGCAATATGCTTTTCTATATATGTGCCTACACGCCTCCGCTCCGTCACTGGGAGAACACATTAGCTAGGTCCATTTCAGCTAACTCCGGTCACGAGGGGCAAGCCGACAAGCCGTTGAGAATCAAGACACCATTCGACTTCTCATAAAAAGGTATCATTTTATTTAATAGTATTTTGCCTATGTTGTTTAAGTATGTATTTATGCTATGTATTATATTTCCATAACACTTGAGCATGGTCCAGAGAAATGGCTGAGAAAAACCTATAAGTTACGAAATATAAATTGATTGTAACTCCTTTTCCATTTTGTACTTTAATTTATATTGTTTCAATTCATTAAGAGTCAGAATGCCTGTACTCGATATGAATTCTTCATGTAATTCAATTATTGCGTGTAATTTTAATTGTAAATTGTGAAGCGCTTTGTTAGTTTGAATTACCCCTTGTATGAACATTAATTTAACGTTGCATCTATTTTATTGTTTCATACGTCACGCTGTTAAATGAAAACATGCGTGAGACGATTACATTTTTTCTAAATCTAATTGTAAAACGACACGAGGTCGAAACTCTTACTCAGTGCATTTTATCTGGGACATGCTTTAGTAGGAAGTGTTCAATCGAAAGTATATTAGAGCCATTGTTCCCCAGATCGGTTCCTATCGTCCATGCCTTACCTCGTCTTGCTTTGGTTCTGCTGGTGAACTCTACATTGAGGGTCCATGTCGTTAAAGTTCAAGTTCCCTAGCTACATGAAAAAGGAGCGTTTTTCCTCAGGCACCACGTGCGTCGCTAGAGCGGGACTGTGAAATAAACTGACTGACCAAATAAAGAGACCAGGCTGATACAAGCAATCCAGCTGAGTACAAGTTCGGTGTACAAATGTTAAATGAACAATCGAAGGCAATTTAAGTGTGACAAGAATCGAACACATGCGCGTAGAGATAGAGCAGTAGACTATTCGTGATCGTAGTTTGATTATTGTTAACTTGTTAAACTTTATTAAATCTTATTTTTCTTGTTAATACCTCTTAGTAGTTAATTTATATGCATGGTAGACCAATAGATTCTTAGATTGAAATGGGGGCGAATGAGCAGGATGTTGAAATGAATGCATATTAATTTAGAGGGATTTAACGGTTTTCAATCTAGCTAAAAGTTCGCAATTTACTAGTTTGTAAATTTGTCGTCTGACTACAAGGCACACTTTTAACCAGTCAAATAGTGAATTGAGCAACCAGTCTGCATAGGATATGAGAGAAAGAATTAATTATATTTAAAGTCTTCTAATTATTCTAAGCAGGGTCTTTAAATAAATACTGGAAACGTAACAAGTGGGGGAATCTCGTCCGTGGATTAATATGTATTAAATTGTAACTTGTAACATTTTTATACATAGGGCGTATCATAAACCTAGAAACGAACGAACAGAATTGCCAATTGTTCTTTTGATTTTTGTATTACTGATTTTCTTTGCTTTTGTTGTGACATGTGCATGTATTCTTTTGCAGAGTAGTGTACATTTTTAATTAATGTATGTTTAAGCGTAGTTAAGCATTGCATTGATTAAGTTGAATGATTTATTTAGTATTGTGTTACTGGATACTTCATTGTGAGAAGTCGAACGTGTTATACCGCCAGCTAGGAGAGTTATCGGTAGTAACAGACTTCGGACTATTATATTTAGGGTGCTAAGTATAATGTGTAATGTTGTATGGTAGGAGCCGTGACATTACGAAAGTCTTGGAACAGCGGACACTGTGACAAGCAGGTGAAACGTGTAAGAGTTAACGCGTAATTTATTTCGGAAGGTGTTCTGAGTAAATTAAGTAATTTTTGTAAGGTTGTAGCCTAAAAGTTATTTTCGGGATAAGCGGAGTTATCGCCGACGGTTAAAACACACAATTCACGAGAGACATTTCATTGCAGCCAGACGCGCTAAGACAGTAAAATGGATCTAGAGCAGATTTTCGAAAATCTGAAAAAGAAAGGTATCATGCTAGGATATCAGGGTGACGAACTGACTAGCTACACTAGAACTGAGCTAGAGAAAGCGGAAAAAGAGAGGCAAGAGATAGAAAGAGAAGAACGTGTTGCTAATCGCGAACTGAAAAAGTTAGAAGCTGAAAAACTAGCCGAAACTGAAGCTAAACGCATCGCAGCTGACGCAGAAGCTAAACGGTTAGAAGCTGAAAGATTAGCCGACATTGAAACAAAACGCATCGCAGCGGACACAGAAGCTAAACGCATCGCAGCAGACGCGGAAATAAAACGGTTAGAATGGGAGGTGAAGAAGTTAGAAGTTACCAACCCAAACCGTGACCGTAGAAGCAGTGGTGATTCGCATTCTAGCGATGGAAATAATCACAGTAGAATTGAAAATATCATTCCAAAGATAAATATGGTCCCATTTGATGAGAACAAAGATCAAATAGACGCGTATTTAAAAACGTTTGAAAAATTAGCCAGAGCAACAAACATTCCAGCGGAACATTGGGCGATAAATTTATCGGGGTTACTGCAGGGTACTGCGAAAAACGAATTCAATAAGCTTAGCGATTCTGAGTCAGATAATTACGACATAGTCAAAGCCGCATTATTGAAACGTTACAAACTCACAGCAGATACATACCGACGTAAGTTTAAACAGGCCACGAAAGCGAGTTCAGAGACGCACGCACAGTACATACGACGCGTAACTGACTTGTTCCAAAGATGGATAGATCTAGCTGAAACTCCACAGACGTACGCAGGTCTTAGGGATGAAATGGTAAAAGACCATATTCTCGGGTCATACAAATCAGATCTACTGATTCACTTAGCAATAAGGGAAAAATCTACGCTAGAGGAGATAGGCAACGCCGCCGATCGCTTTGATGACGCACATTCTCAATTCTCGAACGCACACGCGAACAACAAGTCTCGACCGAATGAACCGCCGACTCGAAAGGATAAGAAAAATGACTGGAAGACACATAGTGAACGCGATGATAAACCATCCAAACCCGACACTAAAACCAAGTCTGACAAACAGAAAGATAAAAAGAATCTTGCATGTTACACTTGTGGTGATAGTGGCCATTTTTCACGAACATGTCCTGACAAGAAGACAGCTAAAGTTTACGCAGTGGAAAGTCATACACCTAAAACAGAAAAGTCGAATCGAACACCAGTACAGGCAAACGGTCACGACACAATCGCTTTGCTTGATACAGGGTGTGAGCTAGACGCTATAGTAAATGCATCGTTAGTTAACCGTACCGACTACACAGGGGAGACAATCTCTGTCACCTTTGCGAACGGCGAACAAGACATTTTACCAGTAGCTGAAGTCTCGATTGTTTCAGACTTTGTAGAAGGAACAGTCAAAGCGGCCGTTATGGAAAACTCACCGCATGACGTGATCCTTGGTTGCAAGTATGTTTTGCCGTGCAAAAAACAAACTTCAACTGAACCACCACTGGTTAACGCTGTAACCAGAGCAGCGAGTAGTAAAGACAAATCTGTAACTGCACCGATGTCTGCCGCACCAGCCGTAGATGAAGCAACAGTTAGCGAGATTAAATTATTACAAGCTGAAGACGAAACACTAGACAAGTTACGCAAGCAGGCTGTACCTGTTAGTGACGTCAACACTGACGATTCGAATAAGAAAGCGTGCATTATTCTGAAAAAGGGTTTATTGTACCGCTATTCGAAAGTGGGAGACGAATTTCGGAAACAATTAGTCGTTCCACAAACCAAACGAAATGACGTATTACGATTAGGTCATGAGAGTCTTTTTGGTGCACACATGGGTGTACAAAAAACAACTAGTCGTATTACAAGTGAGTTTTATTGGCCGGACATCACTGCCGATATCCGTAGATTCGTGTTAAGTTGCGACACATGCCAGAGAACACAGTCTAAAAATTCAATCAGACCCGCACCGTTAGGAGAGCCTGAACTGATCAGTGAACCCTACAAGCGCGTAGCATTGGATTTGATTGGGCCTATAATACCCACATCAACGAGAGGTAATCGATACGTGCTGACCACTATTGATTACGCGACGAGATTCGCCGACGCAGTGCCGTTGAAAAACATTGATACTGAAACCGTCGCCGAAGCCCTTTTCGGATTATGGAGTCGTGTTGGAATTCCTACTGAAATTTTGACAGATCAGGGGAGTCAATTCGTAGGCAACGTAATGAAGGAAGTAAATCGCTTACTTTCCATCAAACATCTTACTTGCACACCCTACCACCCCCAGGCAAATGGTCTGATTGAAAAATACAACGGGACATTAAAAACAGCACTTAAAAAGCTCGCCACAGATAAACCGAAAGACTGGGACAGATACATCCCTGCCCTACTATTTGCATATAGGGAAGTGCCACAATCTTCCACTGGATTTTCACCATTCGAGCTACTTTACGGACGTACTGTACGCGGACCGATGATGATTTTGAAGGCACTTTGGACTGATGAAAAGACAGATGACGAAGTTAAAACAACTTACACATATGTCACTGACTTAAGAAACCGTCTTGAAACTATAGGCAAGATAGCACGGGAAAACTTGACGATAGCTCAGTCTAGACAGGCAGAATATTACAATAAGCACACCAAACCTAGAGAATTTGAAGTTAATGACAAGGTGTTATTGTTGCTTCCTGAAGCACATAACAAACTTCAGATGAAATGGAAGGGGCCCTTTGTAGTTACCGCCAAGCTAGGGGGACTGAACTATAAGGTACAGACAGGAAAGAGAGAGAAAATCTTTCATGTTAACCTACTCAAAAAGTACATAAGCCGTGAGGATCAAACCACTCAAGCTGATTTTGTCGTAGCGACGATAGTTACAGAAGACGAGGGGGAGACTGATTGCGTCACCGGTACTTTACCAAACTGTCCTTTACAGACAGAGGAGACTGTTAAAGACGTTAGGGTGAATGACGCCTTGACGGAGGGACAGAAAGAAGAAGTGAATAAATTGCTCAATGAGTTCTCATCTACTCTGACAGACAAACCAGGGTTGACAGACTTAATAGAATTTTCACTGAAGCTGACTGACAACAAACCGATACGTTTGAAGCCGTATCCGTTGCCACACGCTAAGATAGATGACGTTAGACGTGAGATTAAGACTATGCTAGATCTAGGGGTCATAGAGAAGACTGACAGTGCCTACGGATCACCCATCGTGTTGATTAAAAAACGTGATAACTCGTTCCGTTTTTGCGTAGACTACCGCAAACTCAATCAAGTGACAGAGTTTTGTGCCGAACCTCTTCCCGATCCGGATCTCATCTTCACTAAGCTAGCTAACGCTCATTTCTATACCAAAATAGATTTGTCACGCGGTTTTTGGCAAATCAAGGTCAAGGACACTGATCGACACATACTAGCTTTCACTACACCAGTAGGAAACTATACATGGAAAGTTATGCCTTTCGGAGTTTCAAACGCTCCAAGCATTTTTTCTAAAATGATGCGGTCATTGTTAGAACCACTGTACGGACGTGGAGTTGAGAACTTCATGGATGATTTAATTCTAGGCACCCAGACATGGGAGGAGCACTTAACACTCTTACGAGACGTGCTAGCCAGATTAAAACAAGCCAACCTCACTGCCCGCCCTACGAAGTGTGAAATAGCACAATTCTCCTTAGACTTCTTGGGACACAAGTTGAGTCATGGAACTATGTCACCAAGCGAAGCTAAGATAGCACAACTTAAGGACACTTCACAACCGCTAACAAAAACACAAGTTAGAAGTTTTCTTGGTCTTGCTAATTACTACAGAAAATTCGTACCAGATTTTAGTGCCATTGCATGTCCTCTGACTGACTTGACACGTAAGAATATGCCTACAAAAGTAGTGTGGACTGATGCATGCCAAAACGCTTTTGACACACTGAAATCTAGACTGACTTCAGACTTAGTTGTTAAACTGCCAGATTTGACAAAACCATTCTTGTTAAGGACTGATGCTAGCAACACAGGATTAGGAGCAGTGTTATTACAAGAACACAATGACACCAAACATCCAGTTGCATACGCAAGCCGTAAACTCACAACTACTGAACAGAAATACTCCACCAGTGAAAAGGAATGTCTTGCAATAGTTTGGGCCATAAAAAAGTTCGAAAACTATTTGTACGGAAAAACCTTTGTCATTGAGTGCGATCACCAGCCGTTAGCCTTTCTCGGGCAAGCGCAATTTACAAACAGCCGTTTAATGCGTTGGTCTTTGTTTCTGACACAGTATGACGCAAATATTCATTACATCAAAGGTTCCTTGAATGTTGGCGCAGATTACATGAGTCGTGCTTGATGCCATCAAGTGCCGAAACCGATAGAATGTCGTTTAACCAATTAACTGAACCCTACGGATTCCTTCCTGTAAATATGAAATATAGTTGCACACTTTATTTCTAGGAATGTCGAAAATTTTTTTGTGTAAATTTTTCTTCATTGTGGACTTCTACATTTTATCATACATAATTTGTAGGAGGCATTTTATCTTTGGCAAGATAAACGCCTCAAAAGCAAGGGGGTGTCACAAGTCTGATAAAAATGTCCGACCTGATGACCCACTTAGCTTGTTTACTTCAAATTCGAATATTTGAAACCCTTGACTCCTTTGTTCAAAGCTTCCTTTTTCGAAGTGCTTCTAGAACAGGTCAAGATGTTATGTAACTTTAGGACCATTGTCCGGTTCTCGAACCAACCACATGCTTCGCGAACAGTCACGTGATACGCAATATGCTTTTCTATATATGTGCCTACACGCCTCCGCTCCGTCACTGGGAGAACACATTAGCTAGGTCCATTTCAGCTAACTCCGGTCACGAGGGGCAAGCCGACAAGCCGTTGAGAATCAAGACACCATTCGACTTCTCATAAAAAGGTATCATTTTATTTAATAGTATTTTGCCTATGTTGTTTAAGTATGTATTTATGCTATGTATTATATTTCCATAACACTTGAGCATGGTCCAGAGAAATGGCTGAGAAAAACCTATAAGTTACGAAATATAAATTGATTGTAACTCCTTTTCCATTTTGTACTTTAATTTATATTGTTTCAATTCATTAAGAGTCAGAATGCCTGTACTCGATATGAATTCTTCATGTAATTCAATTATTGCGTGTAATTTTAATTGTAAATTGTGAAGCGCTTTGTTAGTTTGAATTACCCCTTGTATGAACATTAATTTAACGTTGCATCTATTTTATTGTTTCATACGTCACGCTGTTAAATGAAAACATGCGTGAGACGATTACATTTTTTCTAAATCTAATTGTAAAACGACACGAGGTCGAAACTCTTACTCAGTGCATTTTATCTGGGACATGCTTTAGTAGGAAGTGTTCAATCGAAAGTATATTAGAGCCATTGTTCCCCAGATCGGTTCCTATCGTCCATGCCTTACCTCGTCTTGCTTTGGTTCTGCTGGTGAACTCTACATTGAGGGTCCATGTCGTTAAAGTTCAAGTTCCCTAGCTACATGAAAAAGGAGCGTTTTTCCTCAGGCACCACGTGCGTCGCTAGAGCGGGACTGTGAAATAAACTGACTGACCAAATAAAGAGACCAGGCTGATACAAGCAATCCAGCTGAGTACAAGTTCGGTGTACAAATGTTAAATGAACAATCGAAGGCAATTTAAGTGTGACAAGAATCGAACACATGCGCGTAGAGATAGAGCAGTAGACTATTCGTGATCGTAGTTTGATTATTGTTAACTTGTTAAACTTTATTAAATCTTATTTTTCTTGTTAATACCTCTTAGTAGTTAATTTATATGCATGGTAGACCAATAGATTCTTAGATTGAAATGGGGGCGAATGAGCAGGATGTTGAAATGAATGCATATTAATTTAGAGGGATTTAACGGTTTTCAATCTAGCTAAAAGTTCGCAATTTACTAGTTTGTAAATTTGTCGTCTGACTACAAGGCACACTTTTAACCAGTCAAATAGTGAATTGAGCAACCAGTCTGCATAGGATATGAGAGAAAGAATTAATTATATTTAAAGTCTTCTAATTATTCTAAGCAGGGTCTTTAAATAAATACTGGAAACGTAACAATACTACACAATATTACTGCAAGGTTTCTTCTCTTCCAGACTGGCAGCACTCGATGGTAATTCGTTTCAGTGCAAAGTTATTTCTGGAAATGGGGTAGTCTTTCCATTAGCGGACAAATCTAAAATTTTCTTAATCGTAGTTTGGAAGGAAAGCTCTTTTGCTGGTCATTGAAAACATTGTCTCTTAAAACTTTCCATTACAATGCGTTGGCATACAATGCCATGCAGAGTTATTACTCTATGGTCAGAGTAAATATAGCATATCATTGTTACAGTACAGCCATGGAGAGTTATTATCTATGATCAGAGTAAATATTGCATATCACTGTTACAGTACAGTCATGGAGAGTTATTACTCTATAATCAGAGTAGGACTGCTTTCCATTTTTACAGTAACGAGTAGGGAAATAGCAAAAGACAACAGTAACGAATGCAAAGAGCAACAAAGAAGAAATTAACGAAAGAACAGCAACGAATGCAAAGAACAACGAACATGAAATTAACGAAAGAACAGCAACGAATGCAAAGAGCAACAAAGAGGAAATTAACGAAAGACAACAGCAACGAATGCAAAGAACAACGAACATGAAATTAACGAAAGAACAGCAACGAATGCAAAGAGCAACAAAGAGGAAATTAACGAAAGACAACAGCATTGAATGCAAAGAACAACGAGTATGAAACTAGCACATAAAACAGCGATGGATAGAAACATTCAAACTTTGAACAGTAATGAATGGAAACAGTAGCGAACATCAGAAGTGTTACGTTGGTACTATAAAGAATAAGAATAATGTCAAATAAGAACAATTAGAAAAAAGAAAAGTATCAAGAAAGAGCAATAAGAAATAACAACAGAGTCAAGTAAGAAAAATACAGAATAAAAGCAGTGTCGCGTAAGAACAAAAAATAAAAAAAATACTCAAGTAAGAACAATAAAAAATATAGCAGAGTCAAGTAAGTATATGAAATAAGAATAGTGTCAAGTGACAACAATAAGAAATAGAAATAGTATCAAGTGAGAATAACAATAAATAAGAATAGTGTCAGGTACTAACAATATGAAATAAGAATAATGTCAAATAAAAACAATAGGAACTAAAATTAGTGTCAAATAAGAACACAATGAAATAACAATACCGTCAAGTAAGAACCCTATGAAACCCGAACAGTGTCAAATAAAAACACTATGAAATAAGAATAGTGTCAAATAAGAACAAGATAAAATAAGAATAGTGCCAAATAAGAATAATAAGAAATAAAAAGCAAAGTAGAAAAAATATAATAAACAAAAGCAGTGAAGTAAAAACCAATAAAATTAATGTCAAATGTGAGAAGTACATAACCAGACTCGGTAACATAGAGGATCAGCGACGATCATTAACTGTGATAAACAGGAGAGATCACAATCGCAGTAGGAGACAGAGCAAGTAGTGAAAGCAAGGAATAGTCATCATGAAGAACATTGTGGTGAAAAGAAAGAAGTGGTTGATAATTCACTGTATGTGCAAGCAAAACAGGTTTAAAGATGAGATGTGAAATTGTACTGCGTGTTCACTATATGATTGAACTGATGTCAATGATCAATATTATCGAATTTTCTCATGATTATAACTTTGTAATTCAGATGTGTTAATCCACCAAGTCTATGACTAAGATGATGACAATGATGATGATGTTGACGGTCGTGGTAATGAGGATGATGGTGATGATGATAGCGATGGTGAATATAAAACAATTATTTGGTTGTGAACAACCTATCATTCACTTAAATGTATATCCAAAGAACTTCCTTTCAACAGGAAAGAGTTGCGAAATAAATACAACCGAATGTCATATTTTTACAAGTTTATAAAAAAAATAAAATCTGCTCTGTGGGAATAAAATTAAAACGAATATCTGTAATCGTGAAGGATGAAAAGGATTTCATTATTATCTGGATGGAGACCGGAAGACTTTAAATGCGGCTTTTATACACACAGAGCTGCACTTCCTGTGTGACGTCACTCTCCGACTTTCCCGTTTCCATCATGAGGAGTGAACTCTACATGCACTGTTGTTAAGACCGTTACACTTTCGAACTCTACTTAACGCATTATTGAAAATACAAGTGAAACATAAAGCGCGCAAAGACAATGCCCAAACAATTGTGTGCATAAATACACACGCAAAATCTATGTAAATAGCATTATCAATGGATGAATGTAGATACATAGAGAGACAGACAGACAGACATATAGATAGACAGACAGATAGACAGACAGGCAGATAGATAGATAGATAGATAGATAGATAGATAGATAGATAGATAGATAGATAGATAGATGGATGGATGGATGGATGGATGGATGGATGGATGGATGGATAGGTAGATAGATAGGTAGGTAGATAGACGGACGGACAGACTGACGACGGATGGATGGACTGATGGATGGATAAACTCACGATTACAATATTATAGTCAGAAAGTCGTTCTCCGAACACAAACAGGAACGAATTAAATGAAATCATTATACGTAATATATCCTCAAAGGAATTATGACAACAAGAACCCATAAAATTGAAGACTACAATTTTTCTCCCAAGTAGAATTTATGAAAACTTTAAAACCATATGGCCTGAATGCATCTACATACATAATTGCATCTATGTCTACCATCACAATGGGTGCTATATCCTTTACACCAATGGCTAGAGTGATTGTTTGAAACTGTCCAGTGTAATCAATTTCCTTAACTAGGCTAGGATGACCTACTAAACCTCTTAAACTAACATAGATTATATGGTATAATAAATATATATTCTTAAATCCAACATTACATTTTGGTATTGTGAATATTTATTCATTTCGATTTATGGTGGAAGCTTCACAGGTAATTTTGAAATTTACTCCTAATAGAGTAGATGTTAATGGGGTTGTTAACATTTCACAAGGAGAGAGTTATGCAGTGGAGTAAATTTGCCTATCCTTATTTCTAAACTTATTTGTTATATAAAATGTTAAATTGTCAAAATGTTAAATGTTAAAGGTGACCCGCTCTTGGACACTCCTTATGATGGTGTTTTTGTAAGTGTCAAAGTTGGAGTAAAATACTCGGGTTAAGAATATGCTAGAAGTTGCTGGAGTATTGCATACCAGTTCTAAGTGGAAGAGTAATTTTTATTATCCAATGGTTAATATTTATGAAAATTAGACCAGCGAGTGGGGCTGAGGTCAAAGTTTACTTGTTGTAGAAATTATATTGTCTAATCACTTGAATTTGGCGTGACAAGAAGTCCAGTCATGAGAGGCAGCTGTTTTCTACTTGATATTTTCAAGTTGTGCGCTTCTTGTAGCACTTTTTGAGATATTTAATTTTCCCCATCATTCTTTAAGACTAGTTTGGATATTTGCTCTTTGTGGCGGAGTAAATTTGCCTATCCCTATTTCTAAATTTAGCACTAAAAGGTAAAACAGGAGATAGTATCTCACGGCCTGGGCACATAGTATACAAAGTGCCAAAGAAAGCCCACCCATGTCTGTAAACCTACCCTTGTCTGCAAAATTAGCCTTGTCTGTAAATCTACCCTTGTCTGCAAAATTAGCCTTGTCTGTAAATCTACCCTTGTCTGCAAATCTACACTTTATTGTAAAATATCCTTGTATATAAACACACCGTTGTCTGCAAATCTACTTTTATATGTAAACCTACCTTTGTATGCAAACCTAAACTTGTCTGTAAACCACTAATATCATTTCTGTCATTGCATAATTTCAAGAGGAGTAAACAGCTCTACTTGTACTAGAGCTTAAGACCGTTACACTCTCAACCTCTAGTTAAAGCATTAATGAATTATACAAGCGAATTTCTTAGGGATTAGAAAGAAGCGCACGTTATTCCCATCCAAAAGCTGTAGGGATCATAACAACTATACGCCATTAGCCAGGCAAAAACTGTAGAGATTGTAACAGCTGTACGCCATTAGCCAGGCAAAAACTGTAAAGATCGTAACAGCTATACGTCCATGTCTCTCACTTCACACACAAGATAAAGGATTCGAAACAAAGTTCCTAATACATTACTGTGATAGAGCAGGGATCACGCCTCCTTAGTGTTTCTATTCTGTCATCGATCATCTGATTCACCTTAATCAAATTATCCAAGCTAGACTCTATTTAGTAAAGGTCAGATAAATAAATACAATACCAAGGGACTCTGTACACTTTTACGGGCATAGAAAAGACATGATAATCTATGGCAATGCATGCTTGTTGTAATAAAAAAACAGTAAGAATAGTTGGCACAGCATTCCGTACACTTTAGCATTTCTAGAAAGGGCAATTTGCAGTAGCATTAGAAAATGACACAGAATATTAAGTTGAATAAAATTGCGATCCCCAAGGAAATGTAATTATCCTCTCATTCTATATAATAATTATTTCAACTTAAATAAGGTCCTAGTTAATGACTGCTCTCATAGATAATTTGCAGATGATGCATTATTTGGGGGAAGCATTACCCACCACCAAATAATAGCAACGAAAACAGTTACTAAATGCAACTCCCCCACCCAATCCTATCGAAATCGTACAGAATAACAAAATTATTTACTAAACATTACTTTAAAATATGACCATTTATGACCCAGAGCATTATCTTCCAGAAAAAGAACAACACCCACGAAATTACCTCAAATTGAAAATACCTGACACTGGGATAGGGGAAAGGGAACTAATTTGTTGGTTCAGTGGTGCAATGATGTACTCATCGTCTGTTGGTTTATGTACATTAAAGTGTGCTGGTTCATTTGTTTTCTTCTAGTCATTTTCCCCTCATGTCCCATGAGCCCCCTTACTTCTTGGTGTTCCTGAGAGATCCAGCAATTTTATGTTCCTGTGAGACCCAGCCATTTTGTGTTCCTGAAGGATCCACCCTCCCAGATTTTCCTGATAGATCATACTTTTATTTTCCTGAGAGACCAGGCTACACATCATGGGGAAATAATCTCCCACATATTTTTATATACATTTTCATGTTTTGATCTATAAGTTTTAATGAGATGTTATTTGTGATTTGTATGATTTAAAAATGTTATATAAACTTTATGTTTGGAAGTCCACAATGGACAAGGGTGAAGGGAGAAATAAATATGTTGTGTTTTTATTAGCCACTGGGTAGGGATGTTGTTATTGTCCAGTAAAACAAAGGAACCCTGACTTCTAAGCAATAGCATTTTTGGATTAAACATTAGATCTAGAATCTTGGTTTTGACTTGGTTAGGTGTTATGTAATTCTTATGCTGACATAATCACAAACTTGTTTTTGGACCCGTTGCATGTTTGCCGACAGAATGTAGGTTGGAACATGTGAGAAAGTCGTGGATTTTAATTTGATTGGATCAGGAGTGAGTATGGGTGGAGATGGGTGTGGTTTCAAGAGTAATGAAACCATGATAGAAATTCTATTCCTCACACTTTGCAAAATGACTCTTTGGGTGTGTGTTGAGATCAAGTCCCTCCACAGCATGGGTTGTATATGGAACAGCAGACCCATGGCTAGATAAGGTAAGGACGCCTCTATATTGTGTGAGTGGTTAGGTTTATTAGGAATGTTATATTATTTGAAACATTTCTAACACTTCAGTTAATTTTGCAGAGGAATATGCACAAAAGTAGTATTTATTAATGTAGTAAATTGCAATATACTTAGGCTCTGTAGTTACTTGTGTTTCAGGGGGAAGTTTTCTCCTTCTTGGTTCATTTTCTATCTTATTCTGACATCTACAACGAGGGCTTTGGTGACCGATTCTGATATATTTATGCCATATCCTATGGAGCGTCACACAGCATAATGTACCTCATGCCAGCACATTGAAACTGAAGTCCTGATTGTGACAGTGACTACAGTGCAGTTTGAACAATCATATTTTTAATCCAATAATTGCTGTATGATGAGAAACTAAGGTATAATGTAGCTGACACTTTAACGATTGTTAAACATTTCCTTTATTAATTATTTTATTAATTGTTCTGCTTGCATATATGTTAATGAAACTTAAATTGTTTGTTTGTACTTTAACGTAACTTGTAGTGATAGTCTCACAATTATGTCTTGTTCTCTGTCCGCCTCTACATCTATTTATGTACCTATTGCATAAAATCTACTTCTCAGTTTAATAACTGAGTGGGGGCCGTGAGTCGAATTGACGTCGGCACACTCGCATATCAGTGTAACAGTTGCCGATATGCATATATAAGAAGTGGCCCATACTCTGCATCTTCACTTATAGATGTTAATATTGATATGATTCATTATTACAAAGTCACTTGTAGAAGTTCTGTATCACAACTAAATACTAATATTGATAGGATTCATTATTACAAAGTCACCCCATAGTACAGCGGTGATACAGGTCTTCATGACGGTGTTAAGAGATCCAGCCTTACTTATGTTCCTGTTGCTCCGGAAAGAAAAGGCTTTCATGATACTTCTGAACGACTCAACCTTCGTCCGTCATTCCCGTTGTTCCTTAGAGGTCTATCGTTCATATTTGGCCTGATAGATGAAATTATTTAATGTTCATAAGAGACCCAGCCTTCGAAGGTTTCTTAAGTGGCCATTTTTCTTGATGTTCCTGAGAGACCCAGCATATTTGATGTTCCTGGAAGATCCAACCATCTTGAAAGACCTAATCATCTCGTTCCGGAGGTATCCAGCCTATATGATGTTTCTGAGAGATGCAACTTTCTCGAAGTTCTTGAGAGACCCAACCTTCTTCGTGTTACTGAGAGACCAATGTTTCTTGATGTTACTGAGAGACCCATTCTCCTGAGGTTCTTGACAGACCCATTCTCCTGAGGTTCCTGACAGACCCATTCTCCTGAGGTTCTTGACAGACCCATTCTCCTGAGGTTCTTGACAGACCCATTCTCCTGAGGTTCCTGAGAGACCAAACAATTTATTGTTTTTGAGAGTCCAAAACTTCTTGATGCTCTTCCGATATCCATTCTTCTTGTTGTTCCTGAGAGACCCAGTCTATTATATGTTCCTAAGAGACAGAAACCCTGTATGTTCTTCAGGGACCTAAATCTCTTCATGTACCTGAGCGACCCAACCTTCGTTTTGTTCTTGAGAGACATAGCTTATTTGATGTTACTGAAAGTTCCAACCCTCCTAATGTACTTCCGGGACCAAACCCTCTTCATGCTCCTGAGAGACCCAGTTATTTCATGCTTTTGCAAGACCACACCTTTATTATTTTCATGAGGGACCGAGCCTATTTGATGTTCCGGAGAGACCAGTATCCGTTACTTTTGATTCCAAGTACTTATTTCAATGTATTTCTAATATCAGCTATGTGGCACTCTGTAACGCTTTCAGTGTAAACCTAAAACAATGTTAAGTATGTCTTGGTCCTGCCACATATTGTGCCTACAAAAATATTACGTGTATCTTGGTCCTGTCACTGATTGTGACTACAACAATGTTAAGTATGTCTTGGTCCTGCCACAGATTGTGCCTACAAAAATGCTACGTTATCTTGGCTCTTTCACTGATTGTGACTACAACAATGTTAAGTATGTCTTGGTCCTGACACTGATTGTGACTACAGCAATGTTAAGTATGTCTTGGTCCTGACACTGATTGTGACTACAGCAATGTTAAGTATGTCTTGGCTAAGTCTTACTGATAGTGCATACAGCAATATTAAGTGTGCGTCGTCTAAGTCTTACTGATTGTCATACAACAATGTTAAGTGTGCCTTGGCTATACAACAATGTTAAATGTGCCTTGGCTATACAACAATGTTAAGTGTGCCTTGGCTATACAACAATGTTAAATGTGCCTTGGCTATACAACAATGTTAAATGTGCCTTGGCTATACAACAATGTTAAGTGTGCCTTGGCTATACAACCATGTTAAGTGTGCCTTGGCTATACAACAATGTTAAATGTGCCTTGGCTATGTGTGACTGATTTTCTGCTTAAATGCTTGTACAGGCTTGGAGACGAGTGTCGAGTATCGACTTAAGACCGCTCCCACGCCTTGAAGAGCAGAGCGTAGAAGAACAACTACAAAAAGTTCCTCTGCTGGCGCGCATTGCTTAGGCAATGTACATTTTTTATTTTACTCTTTTCTAATCTTGCTTTGCTTCGTACTTCTGATGAATGTATACTGTGGAATTAATTGTGAACCGTACTCCGTATACATGACAGTTATCCAACTAACAGAGACACTCCTAGTGAAGTCCTACAAGAAATAATTACACACATATGCACAGATATAGATAGATAGACAGACAGACAGACAGACAGACAGACAGACAGACAGACAGAGAGAGAGAGAGATTATTTAAAATGGGTGATGACGAACACTCTTTGTTCAAGACAGAAAGGTTTTCTACCACTATTTAACTGATTATTGTACTCCCGAAGCTTAGACAATATTAAGTAAGTTTATTTTTCCCTTACTCATTACTTTACTTGTCCAGTCTTAACGCTGGATTCATAGTGTATTGGTGGGAGTAGAACCAAGTTTCCTTTTCAAAAAGTCAGATCGCTTGTAAATCATTAGTAAGAGAACCCCATATACTGGTGGACCGTGGCAACGGCCTGGAACAAGAACCATAATCATGAAGATAAGATAGTTCTTGTGTCTAAGGATAATAGTGCTTCCAAGAAAATACTAGAGATGTCCTCTTATTAAGTCAGCATTGTTCGACCCCGATCTACACTTTAAGTTTATATTAATGTCTAGTGACTAATCATATCAATTAACAAATTATATGTAGCCCCTGTTAGTTTTGGTATTTTTGTGTGTCAGCATCGTGTATGTATGTGTACAGCCGCATCCCCACGCTTCCCTTTTCTTTTACAAGTAGGATCACAGCTCTGTTGTAAAATGGGTCACGACCACTCCCTTTGTTTCAAATCGCGCTCGATATTGGCGCTAACTGTGCGTGCTTTTATTGTTATATACTGTTTTAGGTAGTTAGTAAGTGAAGTTGATATTTATATAGTTAGAAAGGAGATAGTTCATATTTTTAATTGATGTATTTTTATGTGATGAATAATGTTATAGTATTTGTGTATTTTGCAATTTATGTGTGTGTGAATGCTTTTCCTGAAGCCCGCCAACACAGATTTTATTTTATTAAAGGTTTAATTCTTCAGATTATATATATGAAAAGATTTGTATATTAAAGTATAGTTATAGTAGTTTCACTGTATATTTGAATTGTTATGTATTTTTTAGGCATATAGCTATAATTGATTGTTGAAAGTAAGAAACACAGAAGTTATTTTTAGAAGCCTTTCCACGCTAGATTTCCGTTTTCTGGACCCGTGGGCTTCAGGGAAGGCCGCTCCCATAGGATATAAAGAGCGTGTGTGGTTTGAGTGGATCTGCGTTTTTGCATTACATCAGCAATTTCTAGAATATTCTTAACTCGAGTGTTTACTCCAACCCTGCCACTTACAAAAATGCCATCAACGTCATGTCATTTCGACCATTTAACAACTTATACAGCAATTAAGTCTAGAAATAGGTATAGGCAAATTTACTCCGCCACACAAAGTGATTAGAATACAGACTTTCTTCAACATAGCAACATTTGGTCCATCCCCTTTCGATGAAATTGTTATGAACAAGTATGAGACTAATAGTCAGAAAAACTACTCATCCGCTTGGGATTGGTATTGATTGCATCTGCAAGTTCTAGCATATTCTTTACCTGAGTTTTTACTCCAACTCTGTCACTAACAATATATACCATCATAAACTTTGCACAAAGTCATGTCATTTTCAATTTAATAATTTATATAACAATTAAGTTTAGAAACAGGGATAGAGAAATTTACTCCGCCATATCTATCTATCTATCTATCTATATATCTGTATGTCTATCTATATAGCTGTCTATCTATATATCTATCTATTTATCTCTCTATCACTCTATCTATCGGTCTATGTGTGCAAATTTCTATATGTCTATTTATAATTATACTTGTGAATTTCTCTTTCTGTTAATGTGTCTATTTATCTGTTCATCATTGTCCTAAATAGAAGTGCATTAAGTGATGAGTCATTTGATTAAGCCAGCAAGAGAGGAAGAAAGAAAATAAAATTCAGATAAAGTTCGTAAAGAAGAAAGAAAAGATGCGGGAGGAGAAAACGGGGTGGGGGGGGAGAGAGAGAGAGAGAGCGTGTGTTTGCAGACGTTAAAATAAAACGTAAATGAAACATGGAATAATCAATGCTGTTCAGCGATCCATAGATCTATTATTCGTTACATCCAATTTCAAACAAAAGGCCGTACTCTTGCAAGCGCAATAGCCATCACTCTATTTACTCGCCGTCCCAGAGAGATCCAGTGATCTGCCCCTAGTATTCCCGACAACCGTTTGCCGAAAGTGAAATGGAAATGAGGCACTTCCTGTAGTAGAACTCTGAGAACAGGAGGGTGTGTTGAGCTAGCAAACAGGGCTTTTCTCTGTCCTGTTGACTTCCGCAATGTTCGGCTAGGCTTAGTTAACAGTCGCTCTCTGTCTGTCTGTCTGTCTGTCTGTCTGACTCTCTCTCTCTCTCTCTCTCTCTCTCTCTCTCTCTCTCTCTCTCTCTCTCTCTCTCTCTCTCTCTCTCTCTCTCTCGATCGACCTCAGACTCTCAGGAATCTGTGTCAAAGATCATAACTTGAATAGCATTCAGATTACCAGAATACTTCACACAGGATAGATCACAGTTCACACTTCAACTTCCACTTACTCTCCAAATAGTGAAATTTGTAAAAAAAAAAAAAAAAAAAAAAAAATGCCTATACTATCAATTTCAGTACAGAACATCAAGTAGTTAACAATACTTATTTATATACCTTACGAACGTATCTTGCCATAAGGTGGAGCTTTTATTTTATTCCACCCTTTAAGTAGCGGGTGTGGATCCAGATATAAGTATTTACAAAATTATAGTAATATTATAAAACTTTAATAAGTGAAATGTTCTTAAGGTTGTTAAAACCCTACAGAATATTCTCATTTGAGAAACAGACCTCTCTTTGTGCAATAAATTTTGACTGAAATTAAATGAATAGACCAACTGGTAAATGTGATGGACAATAAATGTACAAAAATAAAGAAATGCATTACTCTTCTCTGAAAGAAAATTGCCTGTAAACTTAACGGAATGTGACAATTATTAGACTACACCAAAAAAAATGATTTATATACAAAATCAACATAATTTCATTATTTGTTTAGAAAATGATTTACTCTTTATTCTTTAGGAATGTATATATTTTAAGAATTTCATTCACAGAATTACAACTATTATAGTATTCAAGTCAGTAAATCTATTACAATTTTTAGATATATATATATAGAGAGAGAGAGAAGTAGGTAAGTAGGTAGGTAGGTAGTAGGTAGGTAGATGGATGGATGGATGGGTGGACGGACGGACGGACTGACGGACGGAAAGACAGACAGACGGATAGATAGATAGATAGATAGATAGATAGATAGATAGATAGATAGATAGATAGATAGATAGATAGATAGATAGATAGATGAACTATTATAATTGAATGGAGACAAATTACTACCTTTCATATTTTTCCCCATTTCCTAGAAGTTAAATTGTGACTTCAAATTTACATAAATAACTATTATAACATTCAATCGAAAATGTCCTATAATACAAATAAAGTAAGAACTATAACCAGTGGCTTCTCGCATACGTCTTTATTTGTCTTTTTCCACAACGTCCTATAATCTTTCAGGAAAGCCGATTTGAGAGGAGCTGCCACCATTTCCCTATATATATTTTAGTCTGAAGGAATTTGGTTACCATAATTGAGCAGTCAAATTTAAATATAGATGGACCCTCTTCCCGTAAAGATTTTGGAATAAGCGCCCTGGAGTGACCGAACATACGATCCTGTTTACTCCCTGATTTGATAGCGAGCAAACACGGGGATGCGGATCGAAAGGCTGAGGTCTGTCCTTCCTTTAAGAAGATTTTTTTCTTTCTTCTTGCTCTTTCCTTTCCTTTTACCTCGGCAACTTTGAACCAAAGCTATATCACCAATTCCTTTTCCAATGACTGCATTAACACAACTGTAGTCCATGAGTTCTAGCTACCCCTGCGGACATCTTGTGTCTGCTATAAAGAAACAGTCTACTCAGCATACAAATAGATAACCCACACAAATACATGAAGATAACACACTCAAATACATGAAGATAACCCACACACATACACACAAACACACACATACACGCACGCACACACACACACACACACACACACACACATATACACAACATACACACACATATACACAACACACACACAACACACACACATACACACAAACACACACATACACGCACGCACGCACGCACACACACACACACACACACACACACACACACACACACATATATATATATATTTACTTACAAACATACATCACTTGCATACTAGCATACAAAATTACCACACAAGGCGATACGATTAAAATCAGGCACAGTGGCGGGAAAAAAACCCGCAGACAAGTGTTTTTCAGACATTGTTATCTCGCCTCCGAAGGTCGAGACTTTCCGTACTGGACCGGTCATCAACCCAGAAAGTTTTGTCGGTTCCTAGGGTTTCACTAACAACCGGCGAACGTCATCAAAGTGCTGTCTGATGACCACTTGCCAAGTGAAGTTTCCGACATAATATGTAAAATGAACTCAGAAGGAGAGGGCGGGGAATAAAAGAGAAAAGGCGGGTGATGGAGTGAGTAAATTTTAAAACCCATCATTGATTTTACTTCAATATATTTTGCACAAGTCTTTCCTTGGTTTGATGGTTTAAAGTATGCTAGAATATTACAAGAACGTAAAGTAAATAAATAACTAAATTGCAGTCATTAATCATCTTACATCTTGGAATCACGAAAACTCTTTTTCCTTTTTCCCCCACGGTAACGTCAGAGCGTGGGCAAGTGATGGAGACAGAAGTGGCCAAAAACTCCAATCGATGCGACAAAGCGGTTCCCTGAGTTTGCTGTCAATCCTTGCGATGACAAATTGGCTTTCAACTCGTCCAGTTTTCAAAGAACTCGCGTAGTTCTGTGTCCATTTTCTACCATGCACCTCCTTCCAGATCAGCGCAGGCTGTATTCTCGTAATTTCTTGACAGCAATGAAGAAATGCCGACAACTTGGCGTCTGCATACTACTAGACACGGCGTTGTCTGCATGGGTTCCAGTTCTTCTGTCGTGTCTTCAGTCAAGGGAACGCTATTCTTGTCAGACTTCCTGACAGTTCATCGATTGCTCAGCCCTGGTCCCAAGGAAAAGGGTGATGGTGGGGGGGGGGAGAATATCCTAACGCGGTGTTTGTCGGAGACATTCTATTTTTGCAGGCAAAGCCAGCGGTTAACAGTAACCATATTTTTACTTAGTTGATCCTGTGTTAGCACTGAATATTTTTACACGATGGAGTCTTTTAACGGAATTCAGCAGTTAATCACCGCACCCGCGCACGTACACACACACACACACACACACACACACACACACACACACACACACACACACACACACACACACACACAATACAGTTTAATGAATAATGAAAATGTTAATGAGTAATGAATAATGGTTATCAACTTTGGGGTATGATTTGCTTTATACAACTTTGTGACGCATGTCACAGTTTGTATGACATAACATAAACATGTATAATGTGTTGCACAGTTGTAGGACGCATTTTACAACTTTATGTAGAGTTTCGTATATTTATGAAGCATTTTACACCTTTGTGTCGCGTTTCATATGCATTTGACGTCTTAAAGCTTTGTGTCACGTTTCATATCTTCATGACTAATTTTACAGTGTATGTGTATTTAATAATTTTATGATGCATTTTACAGTGCATGTGTATTTAATAATTTTATGATGCATTTTACAGTGTATGTGTATTTAATAATTTTATGATGCATTTTACAGCTTTGTAATGCGTTTCATATCTTTATGACAAATTTTACAGACTTTTGTTACGTGTAATATCTTTATGACGCACTTTACAGCTTTGTGTTGCGTTTCATATTTTTATGACGCAATAAACAGCTTCATGTTGCGTTTCATATCTTTACGGCACATTTTAAAGCTTTGTGTCGCGTTCCGTATCTTTATGATGCATTTCACATGTGTATGACGCAAAGAAGTCTGACAAATTATTTACAGCTTTGAAAGTTAATGAAAACTTCAAAACAATCCTCTCCAAATATTTAAACCCAAATCCAGATGTGTCCGTATGTCTGTGCGTTTAAGATACCTCTGTACCTTATCACCCATCTCCCAATCCCCCCTACACCTACATCAGATCATCAAAACCAAATCCTACCCCATCAGAGATATCATAGCACTTATCTTCTCACCATTCTACTTCGCACGCGCTTTACATCACTCATGTCACAATCCTACGTCATATCAGCATCAGATCATCAAATCCCAAAACCTACACCACAGTTACGTCAGATCGCGTGATTTTAGCAATTATGCACAAATTTAATATCAACCTATCAACTAATACTAATATACCAGACTGATATCATTTTATAAATTATTTCCCAACTGTATGCCACTCATATAGCAGATAACCTTTCTCCAATAGACCATGATGACTGCTAGATCTAGTCAGATTATATTGTTTTGCTAGAGAAAAAGGAAAGTACTAGCTGTCTCAACATTTTGAAATCGCCATTTCACTATGAATTGCGGATACCCTTTGGGAATGGTGTGGGTCGGGGTTGTACTTAAAATCAAATCATAATGTTTGGTAAACCTAAAAGCAGACACACTGTTGGCGAAAAGTACTATACACTTTCAATACTAGAACTATAGTCGTTATGATATTTGTCAGATCCACAGCTAGGCAAAGGGCTTGTTATAACAAACTCAGATAAAAAAATATTCCTATCACCAGAATAATATTCAGGCAATAGGAAATAGTGTCACACTATATGCTTACTACAACAAGAGCAAATTTATAACACTTGCTTTAACCAATCAGAAATCATTGTGTTTAGGTTCATAAAGCAAGAGCAAATTTATAACACTTGCTGTAACTAGAGTGAGATCTTGCTTGAAATGGATTTACAATATAAGGTTCACTAGGGCTACACCCAACTCGTCATGTTTCTTGAATCGCGAGCCAGTCGCTGGTCTGTACTCTACGTGATTTATAACAGACGAACGAAAAAGCAGCAAGTCTTAATCATCGACTTTAGTTCACTCTAGCGTGAGACAGACGAAGTTCAAAAGGGGGCCTTGAAAGAGGCACAGAGCCTGATTAAAAAGATCAAAGATGGAAGTGACAAATATGAATGGGTGTGAGTGAGTGAGAGAGAGAGAGAGAGAGGCGCATAACAAATGACTACTATATATAGCGAGCTAAACAAGGGACGAGAGAAAAGGAAAACGTATAAAAAAAGAAAACAACACTTATAGATAAGGAAAACTTATAAGAAAGAAAGCAAGATTTAAAAAGTGTATTGACAGTTTTAGATAAGGAAAACAGAACACAAGATTTTTTTGCTGGATAAGTAGGAGACAAATATTAAGCTATTGTACCTCACTCGTACACAAACGACTGAATACATATATATCACACCCGCAATCAAAAGACTGAATACATATATATCACACCCGTAATCAAAAGACTGAATACATATATATCACACCCGCAATCAAAAGACTGAATACATATACATCACACCCGCAATCAAAAGACTGAATACATATATACTCCACCCGTACACAAAAAAAAAATGAATGCATACATTCCTCGTATACAAAAGACAATACATACATGTACCCTACTCGTATACGAAAGCCTGAATACTTATATACCCCACCCGTATACAAAAGACTGAACTTAAGCACTTACCTCACTCGTCCCGGAACCGAACAAGAGCAGATCGAATGGTATGGCAGCAATAGTATCAATGACAAACCAGCCCTTCAGGTAGTTAATGGCTATCTTCTGTTTATCGCTGACCACCTCACCGTTCTCAAGGTATGTCGTGCGAAAATTGATCAAAATATCAACGATGAACATCAGGTCCACCATCAGGTCCACGATCACAAGGGGGTCAGCACGTCCACCGTCGGCATTCTGCATTCGTGTGTTAGCGTCCTGAAAGACAGATACAAGAAATCTCTAGAGAGCGCAAGAAACCACAAGATGGTACCGCGTGCTGGCGTCCTGAAAGACAGATACAAGAAATCTTCACAACACATTTGATCTTAAATATGATGGCAGAAAATTGTTGACATGAAATATTAGGTGATTATATGTTGTAAGTGCAAGGTTCCATATATTTTCAAGAATGTTTACATTAATCATTTAAAATATAAAATTGTTTATTACTTCCAAACATTAAAACAAAATGGTCATAAGAATTATTTAATAAAATTTATTAAATATGTTTCTATAATTTACAACTATCATTATAAATATTTGAAACAAAAAAAGTGATGTGTCCTGTTTATGTAAAGTCCACTACTAGTCACTGGTAGAAACGTTCATTATCTTATCATATCTCTATAGAGGTAATTGTTAAAAGAATTCATTAATTAATGAGCGGTATAAGATCTACCATTACATAATAATGTATCCGTCAGTCTAAGTAAATAGGGTAACCTGAAATTAATTTTGAAATATCAGATTTGATAGCCATAGTTTATTTTTTTTTAATAAGTCTGTTTAATTAAAATTTATTTCAAATTATAATTAAGAATTGTGATCTTCATCTTTCACAGTCTAAGTGTGTCAAAACAAGGCCCTAATTTAAATGAATTGAGATTGCATCTAGTGATTCTAGTCCATGCAAAGGTTGTTTGGCAGGAATTGTTTCGGTTTTAGAAAAAAAAAAAGTTTTATCTGAAGAACCATATATTAACGAAACATTCTATCAAAGTACGAAACATTCTGTCAAAGTACGAAACATTCTATCAAAGTACGAAACATTCTATCAAAGTACGAAACATTCTATCAAAATACGAAACATTCTATCAAAATACGAAACATTCTATCAAACTAAAGTACGTGTACACATTTCTAATGTGGTCACTCTAGTTTCTAATAAACATCCGAATTCAGGAATACTGACTTTTCAGTTACAGCTGTAAACCACTTCTACGTACACCATCTAATACTTTATACGAAATTGAAATGTTTCTCTATAATCTGATTTTCCCGTTTATGTGTGCTATACTGAAATACAAAAGTAATTATGAAACTAATGATGCCTTAAGTTTGCACTGACAAAGTTAGGAGAACATTCTAAATTTAAGTGAAGAGTAAAATGAGGAAATATTATATTTAATACATTTATTTTTAGCAAATTCTCATGCACATACTCTCTCGCTCTCTCGCTCTCTCTCTCTCTCTCTCTCTCTCTCTCTCTCTCTCTCTCTCTCTCTCTCTCTCTCTCTCTCTCTCTCTCTCTCTCTCTCTCTCTCTCTCTCTCTCTCTCTCTCTCTCTCTCTCTCTCTCTCTCTCTCTCTCACACATATGTAAACTTCAGTTTGTGAAAAATAAGCTCTGTTTAATGTATATAAATATATTTGCAAGTGTGTGTTTGTTTGTGTGTGTGTGTGTGTGTTGGCATATTTTGTTAATAATAAATGTTTTCCTGCACATTGTCTTAAGCACTGATGTCAACGTTTGTTTTTTTCCCCAGAATGACCCAACGAAAACTTCCACTAGAGATGAAACGCCTTCACACACGCAAACACAGTCACATCAGTGGATAAAGATTGTGCGATATGTGCTTTGATTTTGAAAAAATATAAATATATACAATTTAAAACAGAATCATCTTATTAGAATTGTGTTCATATTTTTATTCACACACAGTCTGTTGTTTTCAAATGTGATGGGAAACTATTGTTGATGCCATATTGTATTTTGCAAGTGTAAGGCTACACATGAATATTTTCAAGAATATTTATTTTAAGCATTTAAAATATGAAAGACTGCATCCTTTCCCAACATTAAAAACAAAAGTTATTATAAAAAAATGTCTAATAAAATTAATTAAATGGAACAATATAACATTTTGAAACCATGAATGCTTTCTAATATTTTGTCTTCAACACTGTTGTGTTTAGCTGGTATTTTCAAAATGGTCGCACTGAAACTTCCGTTAGTGACACATCAGCAACGCTTGCTATCATTGGATGTCCTCTCCACACTCGGTGCCGTAGTGTGTCCAATCCGTCGGAAGGGACGAACTGGCGGGTCTCGTGGTCTACAGGTCGCGCACGCTAAAGATAACTGGGCAGTTACAAACTGGAATGAATAGCTTGTTGGTTGCGGCTCGGGGCAAAATTTTGCTTGCAAAATCCACCAAACAACTCAGTCTAGATTTAGATCTCCCCATCCACGGTACTATAGCTCTCCCTTCTGGAACAAATTATCTCCCCTCCCGCATGAGCCTGTCTGTGAAACGAACAAGGCCGAAATATGGGCGTGGAACTATGTTAAACAAGTGACGTTTGTTGACCAGCGATGAAATGCGCGAACAAGACCGAGTACTGAAATGATCCAGACCACGACTTGTAGTATGGTCTTTCAGGAAAATAATTCGCACTCATTTTAAACTTCATTTCGTTGTAAAATTTACTCACAACAACACCACACAGGCACGCACGCACTATCGCACACGCCATGAACCAAATATAAAATTCCAGAAAGATTAATGGATAAACGGTTTACCTTCTAAGGGCTTACCAAGAGATTAGCGAGCACGAGTATTCGCAGTTATGTGCTTTGTTGTCTCCCTTTGGTATTAAAGCATATTGATGTTTCTTCTTTTTAAATGTAGTCTAATTTTAGAACTTTATATATGATCACATGTTGGTGAGCTAGTAAATGGACGTTTTAGCGGAAATGGAACACGGATAAATGACAGCAATTGAACTATTTCATCATAAAAATCCATTTTCCTGAATATTTCTTCAGAGATTTAATGGAATCGTCATAACTGCATTCAAAACATGTCACGTGGTTCCAAACTTAAATTTCATATTCCTGTTAAGGGAAAAAATAAGAATCTAATTCTATGCCTGCTGGACTGTTTGTGTTAAAACGGCATACAGAACAGATAAAAATGTGTACTCCGTATCAGGAAACCTATTAACTCAACAGCACTTCTGTGTGAATTTTTTTATTTTAAATTTTAAATAAATAAAACCCCACTCATTCCATGCTAAAGTTCACACTTAATGAAACGATCGGTCGAAATTATCAATATTGTCATACGGTACCTGGGCTGGCCTATATATTCATTCACTTAGCTCAGATGCATTCGGCTTAACGCTCTAATTCATCTATAGGATCCGATGCACGTGATCGACTCTGGAATGGTATTAATTAGTATTATTAATCTTGGATCGTCGCGTCTCAGCAGTTAAAAACTACAACGCACAACGGTACAAACAAAAACGCTACAACCATGAGAACATAAAATGACGTCAAATGACGCTACACCACAGGCACATTCGACGATGCACTAACACTATGGCGAAAAGGAGACACTGAACGTACAGTTAACAATACTACACTAACACTATGGCGAAAAGGAGACACTAAATGTACAACTAACAATACTGCACTAACACTATGGCGAAAAGGAGACACTGAACGTACACCTAACAATACTACACTAACACTATGGCGAAAAGGAGACACTGAACGTACAACTAACAATACTACACTAACACTATGGCGAAAAGGAGATACTAAATGTACAGTTAACAATACTACACTACCAAAGACGCATAAATAAGAGTTTAACAATTGACAATTAAAATTTAAAATTAAAATTTAAATTTAAAATAAAGAACTAGCTATGAAGGGTGGTACAAATGTCTTTGTCAGAGACGGGTGTGGCCTAACTGAATTGCACAATGCGTTGGGACTGTACTCAACGCGACGTAGAAGAGAGATTACAAGTCTTATTAATATTATGTATTTAACTCTTCAATGGAACTCTGGTAATCTGTCCCCACCGTATGTGCAGCATCACAACTGATCAGTCTCTGGTCCGCATGTGCGCATACAAGATGTAGCTTCTTTCAGGTTTGTAACAAAGTCACAGGTTACTGTTCACATCAATTCCATGTGATTCCCATCCTCAAGATATAGAACACTGATTCACTGCTAATTTCTCGAGGCTTATCTAGCACTCTGCTGTAATAGCAGAACAACAATTGTAGCTATTTCCAGTAACCTTGTACCACAAATTGTTCGATGTAGTCAGCATACCTTGTCACCATACATCAATGGAGTTCAGTGTGTTGCTTAAACTTACACAAATTGCAGCAGACACCTCTCGCATCTACCATGTGGTCATAGCAGTCTATGCTCAGTGAATCAGAAGATTCCAATAAAACAAAGAAAAGCTGCTTTTTCCTTGAAAAAATATAACCATGGAGTAAATACTAAATTTCCATTTTATTCCTTTCTAATTTCTGATTCTTACATTAAAATCTCAATTTACATTTTCCTGCAATAGCATTTATTAGCCTGATACACGCACACTGCATAATATATACAGAGTAATAGTTTATCAAAAGGTTCACTAGAAACAAAGTTTAGTGCTTAGCATACTACATATAAGCATTTTAGTTCAGAATTTATAGAAATAATAGTCTACTCACATAATACATCTCTACCTAAAATGCAAGTATAACATATCAATAGCAAAAGTGCACCATTAAGCTAATGGCTGCCTGTCGTGGCCTGACTCTGTCAAACCCAATTCAAGTGATTAGACAATAGAATTCTCTACAGCAAGTAAACTTTTGGTCTCGGCCCATTGGCTGTTCTCATTCTCGTAAATTTTAAACATTGGATAATAAAAGTACTCATTCAACTGGAACTGATTTGCATTGCCTCAGCAATTCCCAACATATTCTCAACTCAAGTGTTTATTCCAACTCTGACACTTACAAAAATACTATCATAAGGATTACCCAAGTTCGTGTCTCTTTGACAATTTAACAATTTATATAACATACAAGACGAGAAATAGGGATAGGCAAATTTACTTCACCACAGACAGACAGACAGATACATAGACAGACAGACATGCAAACAAGAATGAGACAGAGTCACTGAAAGAGAAGTGTCTGAGTTATTATTTATGATTGACTTATTTAGATTTAATTTCGAAAACAAAATTCTGATTATTATTCTGATTGACCCTAAATTAAATCTCATGTTTCGTAAAATTCCTAAACTGTTTATATTTTATATAAATCCAGAAGATGCAGATAAAATATTCTTTGGACAGAATCAATAATTTTCACAGACTACCGTACCTTGTTAAGCTCCATCCGTATTTCGTCCTCGTTCAAGAGGAAGGCTGCGGAATACGGAGTGAACACAGCTGTGTACAGGACGAGCAGCAAGATGACCCAATCCCACACTGCCTTGAAAGGGGAGTAATGCAAAATAATCCACTTGGTTTTGTCTCTTTGCATCTTGATGTTAGCGTAAGGATCAACGGAGATTTCAACATCGTCTTCCTTATCACTCTTAGATCCATTCTGCACACATATACCATAGTAGCAATAAGAAGGAGAGGATAATTATTATGGTCAAGACTGGAAAGGGGGATAATTTCGATGTTTAATGCAATGTAACAGAGTCATATTCCCGTGTCCATCTTGATTTACGCTGCAAGAAAATTCATAACGCTCTCGGTTGTTAAAGGGCGTATCCCCTCTCCCTTCCTCAGAATATTTTTTTACACCGTTAATCCTCATCACTTAGTCCACAAATAAATACATGTGCTGGTACCTACCCGCTAATCTTCATTACTTAGTCCACAAAATTATTACATGCATTGATATTTACACGTTAATAAGTGTCTAGTAGTCCACTAAACTAATGTGTACTGGTATCTACCCATTAATCATCATCCCTTAGTCCACAAAGTTAATACATGTACCGATATCAACCCGTTAACCGTCATCACGTAGTCCACTAAACTAATATGTGTACTGGTATCTACCCATTAATCATCATCCCTTAGTCCACAAAGTTAATACATGTACCGATATCAACCCGTTAACCGTCATCACGTAGTCCACTAAACTAATATGTGTACTGGTATCTACCCATTAATCATCATCCCTTAGTCCACAAAGTTAATACATGTACCGATATCAACCCGTTAACCGTCATCACGTAGTCCACAAAATGAATATATGTACTGATATCTACCCGTTAACCGTCATCACGTAGTCCATGTGTACTGATATTGTTCCCGCTATTCAGAATGACATTGGCCACATAATTATCCTGTTCAGCTAAAATCACGAATGAAATTAAAATTTAAATTGTGTTCGTCAAGCGAGCAAGGAAGACTGCTGGCTGCCACTTATTTTTAAACATGAGCACTGTCACTTAAATAAAGTTAAATATTTAAATTCATACATGAGCACTGTCACTTAAATAAAGTTAAATATTTAAATTCATACATGAGCACTGTTACTTAAATAAAGTTAAATATTTAAATTCAATAGCTTAAATGTGTATAGGATACATTTAACAAAAAATAATTTAACTCAGTAAAAATTATATCAGTATTCTTCAGATTACTGACATTAGATTGAAATAATGATAGGTCTAATAAGGTTTTATAATATCAAAGAGAATGCTGTTGTCTCAAAGTCTATATTAAGTAATAAAAGTGTCTATATTATTTAATGAAAATATATATTTTATGTATATAAAATAATAAAACAGTTTGAATAAAATAATAAAAACGTCGACATTAAGTAATTAAAATGGTTGCAAAAAGTAATAAAAATGTCTATATATCTAATAAAAATGTCTATTTTAAGTAATGAAAATGACTATATTAAATAACTAAAATGTTTATTTTAATAACTAAAATTACTATATTAAGTCATAAAATGTACCTATATTATGTAATAAAAATGTATGTATTAGTAATAAAAATATGTTTATTATGTATTAAAAGTATTTGATTATATAATAAATAGTTTATTGTTAAGTAATAAAAATGTATGTATTAAATAATAAAAATGTATATACGAAGTAATCATAAATAAATAATAAAAATGTATATACGAAGTAATACGAAGTAATGCATTAATTGTATTTGTATCAGTATTAAGTAATAAAATATCTATATTAGGTTAAAAACGACTGTCTATATCGAGTAATAAAAATATCTATGTTAAGTAATTAAAATGTATATATTAAGTACTAACAATTTTGTATTAAGTAATAAAATGTTTGTATTAATTAATAAAAAGTTGTATTAATTAATTAAAAAGTTGTATTAAATAATAAATAAGTTGTATTAAATAAGTATGTATCAAGTAATAAAACTATTGTATCAAGTAATAAAACTATTGTATTAAGTAATAAAACTATTGTATTAAGTAATAAAACTATTGTATTATTAATAAAACTATTGTATTAAGTAATAAAACTATTGTATTATTAATAAAACTATTGTATTAAGTAATAGAACTATTGTATTATTAATAAAACTATTGTATTAAGTAACAAAACTATTGTATTAAGTAACAAAACTATTGTATTAAGTAACAAAACTATTGTATTATTAATAAAATATTTGTAATAAGTAATAAAAGTGTCCATTTTAACTAATTAAAATGTCTCTATTATGTAATAAAAATATTTTAGAAAAGTAATATAAATTATTGTATTTTGTAATAATTTGTTTGAATTATGTAAAAAAAAATGTTTGCATTAAGTAATACAAATGTATTTATTAAGAAATAAAAGTGTTTGTGGTTGTATCAAGTAATAAAAATATATTAAGTACTAAAGATGTGTATGAATATATTTTATATTAATTAATAAAAGTGTTTGCATAATGTCATAAAAATGTCTGTTATTAAGCACTAAAAATGTGTAAATTCAGTAATGAATATATTTCATATTAACTAATAAAAGTGTTTGTATAAAGTTATAAAAATGTCTGTATCAAGTAATAAAAATGTGTATATTCAGTAATAAATATATTTTGTATTAAGTAATAAAAGTATTTTTATAAAACAATAAAAATATCTATTTTAAGTAATAAAAATATGTTTATTCAGTAAAAAGTATTTTGTTTTGAGTAATAAAAATGTACTATGTAACAAAACTGTCTATAATAATTAATTAAAAATTAACAGAAAAATAATGCCTAGTAGGAGTGATGTGTCTGCCTTCATTATTATCGTTATCTGCAAACATTCGAGTTCAGAAAATATAATTAAATTTCTAAACCAGAAAAGACTTGCACAGTGTTGTTTCCTCAATCCACTTCACTTAAAATCAAATAAAGAAAACATAACTCTTTCCTTGCATGAAACAGTACACTTACATCTTTGTCCTTCTCGCCATTGAGTTTCTTCGCTTCCTCTGCTACTGGACGCGTGGAGTTGCGGCCCCTGAACTCTCTCAAAAATTTCAGCATGATGATTTTACTCTTGGCCTACAACAGCAACCATAAACCGCAAAAGAATGAACACAAATGGTCTCTATATGCTATTTTTATAAAATATAAAATAAAATAAATAAACAGCATTAATTGTATTTGTATGTGAGCTCAGTGAAAAAAAATAACGTACGAAAAAATAAAAAATATACGTAATTGCGTAAATCATAAATCGAATTAAACTAAACTGTACTTAACAGCAAATGTATATTCACGGCGTGTGTACGTGTGTATACAGATATGCGTGCATGTGCGAATGTACGTGAGGTGAGTGTGTGTGAAGAGAAAGCGAAAAGAAAAGATCACCATATATGTTATATCCACTCTTGAAACTGCGTTAATCATACATGAATTATAAGCACTCTATATTTCCTGAACAAAACCGTTCTGTTCCAGATAATGTTTCACGGAATTTGTGAAATGCCTCTGTCTCTGGCGCTGAATATTAAAAACCATTTTTGTTTTGTCCATTTATCTGGTAATGATTCACCCCGGAGACGAATCTTTAATAACGGTTATATTAAGGACCATCTGTGTCTCACAAAAATTACCAGAAAGGAAAGTCTTCGAGCGCAAAGCAAAGTAGTTAGTTACAAATATTGTCTTTGTATTTAGTAACAAGAATTGTCGTAATCTGTATTTAGCAACAAGTATTGTCGTAATCGATAGTTAGCACAAGTGCTGTAGTAATCTGTGGTTACCTACAAGTAATGTCGTAATTAGCCACAAACACTGTTGTTATATGTAGTTAGCCACAAGTGCTGTAGTAATCTGTGGTTACCTACAAGTAATGTCGTAATTAGCCACAAACACTGTTGTTATATGTAGTTAGCCACAAGTGCTGTAGTAATCTGTGGTTACCTACAAGTAGTGTCGTAAAATTAGGCACAAATACTGTCGTTATCTGAAGCTAGCCACAAGTAGTGACGTAATTAGCCAGAAGTACTGACGAAGTTAGCCACAAGTGCTGTCGTTCTCTGAAGCTAGCCACATGTATTGTCGTAATCGGTAGTAGCACAAGTGCTGTAATAATCTGTGTTGCCTATAAGTAATGTCGTAATTAGCCACACACACTGTTGTTATATGTAGTTAGCCACAAGTGCTATCGTGGATAATCACAAGTGCTGTAATAATCTGTGTTACCTATAAGTAATATCGTAATTAGCCACACACACTGTTGTTATCTGTAGTTAGCCACAAGTGCTATCGTGGATAATCACAAGTGCTGTAATAATCTGTTACCTATAAGTAATATCGTAATTAGCCACGAAAACTGTTGCAATCTGTTGTTAGCCACAAGTGCTGTCGTAATTTGTTTGTATACTTGAAACAAAACAGTTACCTATCTGCACGCACTGTGATTAAAAGGTACAGCAGACAGAAAGTCGGTAAGATATGTCATACGTAAGATGTGGCGCATATAACTACGTCATAAGTAAGCTGCGGCACACATAATACATCATAAGATTCATATGCAAGGATTTTCTTTTTAAGTAATGCGGAATAGAAACAAAAATACCATAACATCATTCGCGGATGAAAGGAAGAAATCTTAATCAAGTTGGACAACGAAGCTTAGGACTGTTCATATTTTAAAGGATGCCTCCAGACTTATTAAATAGGAAACCTTTGTTTTCCCTTCGCTTCAACGGATTATGTATAAATTCATTAAAGGTTTCTTAAATTGCAGTGCTCTTCACCCCCTCAATTATCCGGCAATGACTGTGGTCATTTTAAACATTGTAATTTAATTAATGAGGGACATTAATATACCATTGCTCTCTGGTTCTCTGCCCTTTGAATGCTAACTTTCTTTGTAACTCTGGTAAACGTTTCTCCAGTGTCTTATGTACTAATATGTCTCGGTACATCCTTTCAGCTCGGTCATTTGCGATCTTGTTTGTCTGCTATGGTGTATGTACCCGTTCACGATCAAACGGCATCTTACACCCATCTGTACGTCAGTGCGTGCGTATGTGTCCACGAGCTTATGCGTGCATTATCAGTCGTGTTTTTGCGTGTACGGGTTTGTGCACGTAAGAGCAGAAGCATATTTTCTCCATGCAAGACTTCAGGAATAATAGGAAGATATAGAGACATATATATGCAGGATACATATACCGTACAAAGGTATATTGACATTCTATACAAACATGCACAAGCTGTATAGATAGGTACATTCCAAATAGAAACCTACATAATGTATAGGTGGATGCATATTATATAGATGGATACCCACTATGATGGTCAAATCAATACCATAGACACAAATGTATTAAATTTTTAAACTAATACACGTCTCTCGAATGTTTTATAATATTTTATTGTGAAAAATTGCCGTGACGAGTTATTACCAGATCAAATACGCCATTGTACTAAAACATAAAGCAGTGCGTTGTGATGAATATTTTTGTAAGCAATACTTCATCTTCACGACCCTTTACCGGCGACACAATCCATTGAGATGATTTGACTTCACGCCACACAATCCATTGTGACGATTCGACTTCAGGTCGCACAATCCATTGTGACGATTTGACTTCAGGTAACACAAAACCATTGTGACTTCAGGTCAAACAATCCGTTGTGACGATTCGACTTCAAGTCACACAATCCATTGTGACGATTCGTCTTCAGGTCACACAATCCATTGTGATGATTCGTCTTCAGGTCAGCACAATCCAGTATGACGATTTGTCCACGGCAACACAACCCTTTATAACAAGTCATCTCGGATGACCCACTTCATTAATATGACGATTCATGTTTGGCGCCAGTTCACTTAGATGATTCAGATTCGAGTGACAAAATTCATTTGGACGAATTTTAGCAACTACGCTAATACATAAAATGCATAGTGACGAATATCCTGAACGCTATATATATTTTAACGAAATCTTTTATACATTATCGCAAATTGGCGAGAAGGGTATTGGGCGTACGAAATGTCTTTGGCGGTGACGTAGCAAGTTCAGGCATGACGAATTTAAATGTTTATGCTTGCGAAACTGTATCACGCAGTCATTGTCGGTCCCTTTCTTTAGTCGGCCGACGAGTTTCTTTATCCACAGACCTTTCCATTTTTCCTGTGGGATGAGCGAGAATTTGCGTTGTCAAGTGAATGTTTGTAATGACTGTGCACGTGCAATGACAAGTGTGCTGCTGTGGCGTTAAGTGTATTCATGTGACGATCACGGAATACTGGGAGTGATCAGTGAATAATTGTGATGACAAGTGTGCAGTTGTAATTCATGGAGATTACAAGGAATTAGCTGTTAAAGCAAGTGAGCAATTCCCTTCAACATTGAGTAACTGCGAATGCCAAAGACTGGCTAGATGACCAGTATGTGACTAAGTGTACAGTGTACGAATATTTTGTTCAACCTGTGACGATGACCCAAACTGTGTGACAACATGCCTAGCGAATGACTATGATGTGCAGTGAGTAACTATTATTTCAATTGAAAGATTGTGATGTACAGTGTGTGATTATAATGTCCAGTGAGTGACTTTGATGCAGAGTGTGACTATGATGTCCAGTGAGTGACTATAGTGTCTAGAGAATGCTAATGAACGTACGTGACTATAGTGTCTAGAGAATGCTAATGACCGTACGTGACTATCGTGTCTAGCGAATGCTAATGACCGTACGTTACACTGTACACTTGTATACAGCGTTTCTTTGACAGTACGCCACATAGACGTATAGCATTCCAAAGTTTTCTTCGTGGTGACAAATAAACCAATTTAATTTGACTGATCAAGTATATAATGAGACGCCTGGCAAACACAAATCATGTTAACTTCAAAGGTGAAGTGTCTAATGAGACGCCTGGCAAACACAAAGCATGTTAACTTCAAAGATGAAGTGTCTAATGAGACGCCTGGCAAACACGAGGCAAGTTAACATGACAGATCAAGTATATAATGAGACGCCTGACAAACACAACGCAAAGTTAACGTGACAGATCTAGTATCTAATGAGACGCCTGACAAACACAACGCAAAGATAACGTGACAGATCAAGTATATAATGAGACGCCTGGCAAAATTCCGTTTGAAAACAAAAAGAAAAGCCCAAGCATCTACAGCAAGCAGTTCCTTTTCCGCATTTTTAAGCATAGCATGATTCTTCCTTCCCACCATATCTTTTTTCTTCGTTTTTCCATTTTTTTTTTTTTTTATGGTGGGTAACCAACCCATACTGTTTATGGCTGCATTTTACGAGATTGATTTTATTACTAAATCCCTGACTGAGTAGCAAGAAGCCATTTTTGTTCTTGTAACTGCCCCTCTGTTAGGCGATAATAACCAGTGCTTCCACACCGAGACTCTTATAACCTTCATCAACTGAAGAGTTAACCCCGATAGCGTCTGGGAATGACGGCTCATTATTTCTTAATGCACCTTTGGTCTGCGAGCAAAAAGAAGCGGTTATTTATTTATTTTTGCACCAACAGTATTTTTATAGGGGACAATGTGACGACCTGGGGAAGCATCTCGGTCAATTATAGTCGCCGTACTTCTCTCCCTTTGCCGACCTCCCTTCCCACTCTCTAATCCCATCCCTACCTCATGCATTTTTTTTACCTGCATCTATGCTTCAATGTTATGCAATCCCCCCTTTGTTTATCAAAATCTTCATTTGTTCTTTTCTTTATCAGTATCTTAATATCTTTTTTATTGTTCTTTCTCAGTATCTTCATGTGTTCCTTTGTTTATGTATCTTAATCTATTTTTGTTGTTGTTTATCAGTATCTTCATCTGTTCGTTTGTTTATCACTATCTTATTCTATTTTTTTATTGTTGTTTATCAGTATCTTAATCTCTTCTTTTATTGTTGTTTATCAGTATCTTCATCTGTTCTTTTGTTTATCACTATCTTATTCTATTTTTTATTGTTGTTTATCAGTATTTTAATCTCTTCTTTTATTGTTGTTTATCAGTATCTTAATCTCTTCTTTTATTGTTGTTTATCAGTATCTTCACTTCATTTTTATATGCCAGTATTTTAATCTATTTTATTTTTAACTTCCACACATATCGTTTGTGAAACGCTTGTAACAATATTATTTCAAAAGCAGATATATTTTTTTCTTCATGCATGGTTAGTCTGCTTTCTATATTAAATTATAGGAAGTGGATGTTTACGACTGAATGAAGCCATAACAAAATAAAATAAAAATTCTGTGCCAATATCGGCGCCTTTGACATTTTTGCATTGCTTCTTTATCTTACAACAACTCGGCCTGTCAGCTTTCTGGTGTTATTTCCATTTAAAGCACCACATTTTTTTTCAATCTCTACTGACCTTTCGAAATGATCTTTTGCTAACATCTTTGTCAGACTAATAACTTTCAACTTTCTTCCGTTAGATAATTCTTTAAATAGATTTGTGCATATGCAATCACAGTTCAGCTTTTGATTTTCCTTTTCCTTTTAAAAAGATCAAATCGAAAATATATGTGCTTAGTAATGGACTTAAATGATTCAGTCTGGAAAAGGAGTACAAAATACAACATAAATCTCACAACACATACACTACACTACACACACACACACACACACACACACACACACACACACACACACACACACACACACACACACACACACACACACACACACACAATGTCTCTCCGAACGCAAATACCAGAGCACACACTAACTCACAAACAATCAAACGCCTCTAAATATAATCAACACACCAGAAAACAAAAGCACATACACGCTCAAAAACACAAACGTGCATGCACAAAAATACAAACACGAGATCACAAACATACATACAGGAACTTGCACACAAACTCGCTCACAAGCATATAAACACAAGTACATACACGTAAACACACAAACATAAAAACAACAGATTATATATTAAAGCACACACACACACACACACACACACACACACACACACACACAAACACATAAAAGAACATTCGCACACAACCACCTGCACTACAGAAAAGTACATATGCACTCGAGAAACATGCACTCACAACTCAGAAACACACATGCACACACACACACACACACACTCTCTTACACACATTCTCACACATATACTATCTTACACACACAAACACACTATCACACACACACACACTCTCTCTCTCTCACATATACATTCTCTCACACACACACTCTGTCTCTCTCACAACTCTCACACACACATACACTCTCTCTCAGACATATACTCTCTCTCACACGCACACTCTCACACACAGACTCTCTCATACACACTCTCTCTCTCAAGCACAATCTCTCATACACATATTCACATAAGCAAGCACAAATAAAATCATATAGCTGCAAGTACAAAAACTCAGGTACAAAAACAAAAAAACACCCCCCAAAACAAAACACACAAATACACATACAGACACAAACCACATGCTCACCCATAAATGCGGACACCAAAAAACGCACACACAAAAACATTCATACAAAGAAACAAATACACATACATAAACATGCGCACAAAATCATACGTGAAACGCACATAAAACTCACGCACATTCAAAGCACAAACAAATCCTCACCAAAACACGAATGCACAACAACAAAACACACACATACACACACAAACAAAGACACACACGTACATAAATACACTTGCATATACTAACGAATAAACACAAAACTAATTCACAAAATCAAAAGTACTAAGACACAAACACAACACACACTACACGCGCACACTCACAAGGATACAATCATACGCATGAAAAATCGCACGCACACATTTAACATCTGTTGGAAGATATCTAATGTAATAATAAATAACTGTAAAATGAACATGATTTTTGAATTGTGCATATATACATCAACAAACATAAATGTATTATCTAAATCAACAAACAAATATCTTATATAAATCAACAAACGTAAACAGTATATTTCAAGCAAGATAAACAACACATATTAATCGACAAACATAAATATATTACCAAATCAAAGAGCATAATTATATTATCTAAATCAATATATATGAATATAGCATACGTAAACATAAACAACATATATGAATATAGCATACGTAAACATAAACAACATATATGAATATAGCATACGTAAACATAAACAACATATATGAATATAGCATACGTAAACATAAACAACATATATGAATATAGCATACATAAACATAAACAACATATATGAATGTAGCATACGTAAACATAAACAACATATAGAAATCGATAAATATAAATATCATACTGTGGCAGTGTAAATCTGCCTATCCCTATTTCCAAACTTAAAAATTATATCTTCCTTGCCAATGTCAACGTGACCCGAACTTGGCCACTGCTTATGATGTTTTTGTAAGTGCCAGAGTTGGAGTAAACAGCTTTAGGTGGAGAATATCTTTGAACTTGCTGATGTAATCTAAACCGGTCTTATGTGGATGAGTAATTTTTATTATCCAATGGTTAAGATCTATAAAGAATGAGACCAGCCAATGGGCGGAGATCAAAGTTTTCCTGCCGAAATCATTCTATTTTCTAATCACGTTGAAGTTGGTGTGGCCCTGGCCTTGGCCTTGAAAGGCAACCATTAGTTAAAGATGAGTTAAGTGAATGATTAAAAGAGAATGGACTTGGAATATTTAATGCATTTTGCTATTGATATATTATATTCGCATTTTATGTAGAGATGTATTATGTGAATAGATTATTATTAATTCTACAATTGTGAATTATGATGCTGGTATGTAGGATGCTAAACACTTGACATTGTTTCTAGTGAATAAAAGTTCATAAATTATTATGTTGCATTTATTGCGCTATATGCGTGTACCGGGCTAATAAATAATGTTAAAGAAACTATAAATTGACAAATTTTCAAATTCAAAAACAAAGAAATAATAAAAAGTTTTCTTATCTTTTTGTTGAACTTGCGGATATTTTCATCGGTATGTTTACAAGTCTACTAAAAAATTAAAAGCAAGTATAATTCTGAAACGATTTCCAAAATAAGTATTATGGGGGACATTTTAAAAGTATTTATTTAAATTTAATTAGGCTACTGAACGTGTTGTTTTCAAAAGTTTATTATTTCAAATTCAAAATTAAATAAATATTAAAACGTTTTCTTACCTTTTTGTTGTGTTGAACAGCATCGCTGTTTCCTTGTATAAATCAAAACACTTCGTCGAAGTGGCAATTGAATATAATGTAATATAATATAAATGTCTTATAATTATTCACTGTTTCCTGGAAAAGTTCCATGCTTTTGAACACAACGAAGTGTCACACGAAACCATGCATGCTTTGAGGGTGACCGGGTTTGGTTTTTATTTTATTAATTATCATATGGTCACATCCAACATTTCAGTAGGGGCTGGTTGAATTTATTCTACACTTAATTAGAATCAACCACACAATAAAGTTCATTAGGTAGGATCAACCACACAACTCGCCATCAGCAAAATCGGCCTCGAAACTTGCCATGCCTGACAAAACATTCGGTTCAAAATGGCTTCTCAACTTGAACAAAAGTTGGGGTGGTGGAGATATTGTGCCCTTTCAATGACATGACCATTCTAATAATAGTATCCAATGACTTAAAACAGATTGGCTGCTGAAGCCAACTATATCTTTCCTTCACTCTGACTGGTTATTTTGACAGATTAGTATAACCGAGACTGAGCGAGGGTGCGTGCGGGGACAACTTCTGTACCGCAAACAGTGGCTAGATGCTTTTGACGTGGTACAGCTCCTGTACCACAAAAATGCAAAGGGTTAACAAAAAACAAAATGACGATTGTTCGAACTTCTAAACCTCTTTACTTACTGGAGCTCAATGTCAGAGATATTTGAAAACATATTCATCGCATTGTTATTAATAAGTTTTACGAAGAGCCAACAGATCTAGCTACGAATGTTATCTCAAAGATTTGAAAAAGTCCTCATTTGCATAATTATCCGATTTCTAGAATAAGTGTATATGTCAGAACGTTATCAAAATATTTAGTGACGTCACAGATTTACTCGCAGCACCGGCAAAATACTCACGGATATTACCAGAAGGTTTGAAGTCAAAGCGTCCATAAAGACCCTGGACAGAGTACTCACATTTCCATGCCCAGGATTCAGTCGAACACAGAATGTTCAGACGCTACCTAAATGCCTTAACATGAATCTCTTCAGACTTTAGCGAATTCCGCATAATTGATTGTAGAAAAGAACGTATTAGGAAATACGTTGTGCTGTAAGTGAAAAACTTTCAATTGCGCTGACATTAAAAAACCTTCTTTTTTTTTTGTTGACGAACGATTCCAACATCTGAGGGTATTACCGGACGTACACGTAATTTTTCATTCTTCAGTGCACTTTTTTTCGAGTGAGTAAACATTTCGACATGAGTAATCCATTATCAATATGATTAGTATTGATCCTATTTTTTCTGCAAAGATGACAACAACTTGACAACGCTGACAATATGACTCATATACATTCACTGTAAAACGTTTTGGTCAAGCCCGAAGACGGAAATGACGCCATAAAGCAGACTTTATTCACGCATTAAGCGTGTATTCTCAGTGCTGATTGGACGATAAAACGACAAGCAGTCTTCACTAGAAACATGTCACTTGCAACAGTAGTTAAGTTTTATTTCGATTATTTTTATTACTGCAAAAGTAAACATTTCAAAAATGTTGGAAAGAAAGAAAGAGAAAGAGAGAGAGAGAGAAAAAGAGAGAGAGAGAGAAAAAGAGAGAGAGAGAGAGAACACAAATTAATGGATGGGATGTAAGCAGTTTGCCTACATAAAATGATTGAAATAAAAGATAGCTTAGTATATAAGTGAATAAAGGAAAGATAACTTGGCATGTGAGATAATATATTAAAGATAATTTGGCATACAAGTGAATAAATGAAAGATAACATGGTATACAAGTGAATAAATAACAGATAATTTGGTATACAACATGAATGAAGTGAAATGTGATGGTATTTTTAAAGCATCTGACTGTTGGTTCTCCACAATTGACAGTTATTTAAAACATCGAAAATATGATCAGACTTGTTTACCAATTTCTTGAGTCGTTGCTAATTTCTTACAAATCAAAACCGAAATAAATCTGACAGCTAATCAGACTAGTAGAAGACATAATTTAATAATAATAATTGATAATATTAACAAAAGATAGCAATTGCATAAATATAGCTGACAAGGATGGTCTTCCGAAATGGAAAAAATATACCGTTTGTTTGATAAACTTGGTAGGTTAATAATTTCACCCTCAATGCATAATTATAGAAATTCCAGCTTAAGGGTAAAGAAGAAAGCACTGACAAGAAAAGTCAGATACTAAATAACCAAGAAGCATTTTGAATAAGAGACAAAGACATTCAAGGAAATGAAACTAAGCCTGTTTATATATAACAGGGTATGTGAGAATAATGATTAACAAGATTTACACTCAACTTCTCCAGTTCCAAAGGAAAACATTTAAACTGACGAGTACTTTATGATATTAATTTAAAATGTATGTAATCACAAATAAATCTCTGTTCTGTAAAACCGAACTTAAGGAAAAGCATGTGTGTGCTTGTGCGTATGTGTGTGAGAGAGAGCTCGCGTGTGTGCGTTTTTGCGTGCGTGCGTGCGTGTGTACAAAACGTTCAACTCTTCAAAACTTCGCTCGTTAGACAACAGTGAACATTGCGCACTTATCTTGTGAATTTGCACTCATTGGAGAACACTGAGCGCTGTATGCTGATCTCCAATACTGTTCGTTCATCGGACAAAGGTGAACCTTACATGCTTATCTCCAATGCTTTCTTTCATCGGACAAAAGTGAACCTTACATGCTTATCTCAACGCTTTCTTTCATCGGACAAAAGTGAACCTTACATGCTTATCTCAACGCTTTCTTTCATCGGACAAAAGTGAACCTTACATGCTTATCTCAACGCTTTCTTTCATCGGACAAAAGTGAACCTTAAATGCTTATCTCAACGCTTTCTTTCATCGGACAAAAGTGAACCTTAAATGCTTATCTCAACGCTTTCTTTCATCGGACAAAAGTGAACCTTACATGCTTATCTCAACGCTTTCTTTCATCGGACAAAAGTGAACCTTACATGCTTATCTCAACCTTTCTTTCATCGGACAAAAGTGAACCTTACATGCATATCTCAATGCTTTCTTCCATCGGACAAAAGTGAACCTTACATGCTTATCTCAACGCTTTCTTTCATCGGACAAAAGTGAACCTTACATGCATATCTCAATGCTTTCTTTCATCGGACAAAAGTGAACCTTACATGCTTATCTCAACGCTTTCTTTCATCGGACAAAAGTGAACCTTACATGCTTATCTCAACGCTTTCTTTCATCGGACAAAAGTGAACCTTACATGCTTATCTCAACGCTTTCTTTCATCGGACAAAAGTCAGCGTAACATGTTGATCTACGCTTTTTCATCAGACAAAAGTCAGCGTTACATGTTGATCTCCTATGCCTTCTTTTATCCGACAAAAGTGAACGTTACATGTTGGTCTTTTAAGCTTTCTTCAACGTACATGTGGAACGTTACATGTTGATCTCTTTAACTTTCTTCTAACGGAAAACAGTGGACGTTACACATTTCAACTTTCGTACAATAAAAGAAGAAAAAAGAATACATTCGTTCAGCATGGAACAGTGAACACGATGAATTGAACTGCCTCTGCTTCAAAGAACAATGAAGCGAACTCAGACAGCGAATGTCAGTGGAGCTTCTCATCCACGCCAACGGTTAGTGAACATTTTGCCCTCAATGCAACTGCTCACATTGATAACAAAAATAGAACACGTTTAGAAAACGTTTTCCTTGACAATGAAACCCTATCGTACTTTAGATCTGGTAACTGTTTGCTCCGCATCGTAACTCGATATCCTAATTTGATTATCACTGGTCTCGCCCAACGGTCCTCCTAAGGCCCGACGAACATTATTTTGATTACCATTCATAGCCCAGGAAGGATGGACAGCTTCGGTCTTTCCTTGCATCGAAGTCCGATCGCGAGGGACATTACATTGAGATCATTTGTATCCGCCATTTGCGTAAATAGAGATAAGTTTCCTCGCACGATATGGAGGCAATATTTTATTTGCGGAGTCAAAGTAAATGGATTTCGCTTGAACCTACGTCAAAAACTGAAATACAAGCGCACAAAGTTTATCACATAGCAAAAACAACAAAAAAAATCACAAAGGGAAAAAACTCATGAGTCTCAAAGTCTTAGCATACAGCGGGAGCGAGCGAGGGAGAACCAGACAACAGAAAAGGATACTGAGAGGTATGCAGACAAACAGAAAAACATATGAATGTACATAGAGGTTTACAGATAAACAGACACATATATTTGTTTGAGTTTGGAGTCCACGTCATATATCTTTCCTCTCAGACCTCATCACTTACTCTCCCTTTATTTACAATATCTTACTCTCAATTTAATTACTATATACTACTCTCACTTTACTTACTATCTATTACTCTCCCCTTATTTACCATCTCTTACTATCCCTTTATTTATTATCTCTTACTCTCCCTTTATTTATCATCTCTTACTCTCATTTTACTTTCTATCTCTCTTTCTCCCTCTCATCCCCTCTCTCTCTCTCTCTTCTCTCTCTTCTCTCTCTCTCTCTTCTCTCTCTCTCTCTCTCTCTCTCTCTCTCTCTCTCTCTCTCTCTCTCTCTCTCTCTCTCTCTCTCTCTCTCTCTCTCTCTCTCTCTCTCTCTCTCTCTCTCATATACTCGATATTCTTCAGTCGAATGCAATATCTATGTCGCAATACCTTGTAAAAGAAGACAAATATAGTTGTCTATGCCACAACATATTGTACAACGAGTCAAAGTAATGTCTGTGTCACACTATATTGTACAAGGAGACGAAAGTAGCTGTCATTAGGCGTTTCAATAACACTGATCAACATTTTTTATTGACATGTTGTAAGTATGCGGATTTATATCGGCACTGATTTTAATCTTAATAACTTTGATAATAACCATTACTCGTTTTTACTATTGCAATGAAGAACGCACAGCAGTATTAGTTCCATGTCTATTCCTTTCATGGAAAGAAAGACACAATTGGTTAAAGTCCAAAACAAAACTTCTCATTTGCTATGGTTATATAAATCTGAAAAATGAAAGTTGAAGGTGAAACATATAAATATTTTAGTCGCATAAGTGAATTGCGCCAAGTAACGCCGAAATTTGTGCCGAATAGAATGGCATGAAATCACCTCAGTTACTGTGACACGTCCATATGTGTCAATAGTAGAATGCTTTGTAATCACCGCAACTTCATGACACGTCCACATGAGTCGATAATAATAGAATGACTTCTAATTACATCAGCTACTATGAATTTTGTTAATAAAATAGTAATTTTGTTTCTGTTAGATTCTCACCACTGCTTGATCAATACCAGTCAATAACATTTTAAAATTAAAAAAAATAAATTAATTAAAAATAATAAATAATTAAATAATTTTTTCAAAACAAATACTTCTTAGGAAGTGATTTCAAACAATTAAATTTTTTTTTCAAAATGGTCTCTAGGTCGACCACGTATAAGTGATGTTAATATAATCTAACATATATAACGAAATTAATGGCCTAATAAAAGCTCACTTTAACAGTAAAGTAATGGCAAAGTTAATAAGCTAATAAAAATTGACTTTAACAGCAAAGTTAATCATCCAGTAAAAACTGACTTTAATGGCAAAGTTAATAAGCCCGTAAAATCTTACTTTAATAAAGTTAATAATCCATTAAATCTTACTTTAATAACAAAGTTAATCATCCAGTAAAAACTGACTTTAATAGCAAAGGTAATAGGCTAATAAAATCTTACTTTAATAACAAAGTTAATAATGCAGTAAAAACTTATTTTAATCGCAAAGTTAATAATCCAGTAAAAATTTACTTTAATAACAAAGTTAATAATCCAGTAAAAGCTGACTTTAATAGCAAATTTAAAAGGCTAATAAAATTTTACTTTAATCGCAAAGTTAATAATCCAGTAAAAACTGACTTAAATAACAAAGTTAAAAGACTAATAAAAGCAGACTTTAATAACAAAGTTAAAAGGCTAATAAAAACTGACTTTAATAGCAAAGTTAATAATCCAGTAAAAAAATTACTTTAATAACAAAGTTAATAGGCCAGTAAAAAATTACTTTAATCGCAAAGTTAATAATCCAAAAACTGACTTTAATAACAAAATTAATAGGCTAATAAAACCTGACGCTGAAAACTTTCGACTAAGCTGCTGCTCTTTTTCCTCGTGAAGATATGGGAATTTCTGACAGCGCGAACCAGTTTGCAATTTCCTGATAAGTAATGTTTGTACGAGTTGATTAATGAAGCAAACAAGAAAGAAAAAAACAAGAAAGGAAAAACACAAAAGAAAAATTCGAAAGAAAGACCAGGACGTTATTTTTGAATGATCCATATTATTAGAAAAAATTCGAAATTAAAAATGAGTACAAATTACGAATTTTTCATCACGTTAATTTTGGCTCCGTTCAGAAGTGTCTTGCTGGGAAGTCTGCTGCATGTAAATACGGAATGGAATATTTTCAAGGCATCATTCTTTTCAAACTAAAGAGAGAACGCATTTACATTTTTAAATTTTACAAATGCAGAGAGCATTCTCAAATAAAATGCTGAATTCATAATGAAGCAACCAGAATATTAACAGTAGGAAACATGAAATATTCAACAAGAAAAAACATCAATATATTAAAAAGAAGAAGGGAAATTCCTCTGCTCCTTAGTGATGAACGTAAGAAAGGCAGGAAAACTAATCACATCATCTTGTAATTAATGTAGAGATTACGAGCGATTACTGTAGAGATTGTGTGGAGATTAATGTAGATGTAGTAGAGATTATATAGGTATTTGTGTGTGCATTAACGTAGAATTAGTGTAGAAATTATGTAAAGATTAATGTAGATATTGTAGAGATTGTTTGTATATTTGTGTAGATATTAATGTAGAGATGTGTGTAGAGATTATGCAGAGATTGTGGAAAGATAATTATATTATTTGGTCAAATAGATACAAAGGCGTTGATTTGATTTGCCTAAGATATAGACATTGGGTGAATACTTTCAGAATTTCAAACTGCAAATAAATGTTGTTTTTACTTAAATTTATATTTTAAATCGAAATAAAATTTTATTTAAACTCAAATAGAATTTATTTTGAGATCAAATCCGAGCGGGCAAAAAGTGACTAAGGTAATGGATGCTTAATAAAGACATTTTAACAGAAACACTATTGTTTTCTTTTCTACCAGTCTGGCAAAATTAACCTTCTCTCTCTCTCTCTCTCTCTCTCTCTCTCTCTCTCTCTCTCTCTCTCTCTCTCTCTCTCTCTCTCTCTCTCTCTCTCTCTCTCCTGCGTATCAGTATATCTATTGCTCCGTCCATCCATTTATGTAGTTGTAAATCTGTGTATCTATCTGCGAATAATCCATCCTTCTATCGATCCGTTTACGAGTCTGCCCATCTCTCTACAATTACATAGACAGACATAGTTTTTGTTGTTTTACATTGTGTTCTTCCTGGATAATTGTATATTTAAATTTAATTTAATTTTGTTCAATTCATAAACCGCAGTTTATTATACAAATTAGTGTGTGTTCAATTTTCACATTATCCTTGGCATAGAAAAGGAGAAAATATTTAAGCATGACCTAAAATGTCAATGACAAATATGTATTCTCCAAAATAATCTAAAAAATTAAAATGTCAAAATATTCAAGTTCCAACATACCCCATAATATATATTTTGAAAAGGATTTCTTCCCACGATAATGTAGAAGACCAAAATGTTAAGCATATAATATAGATATTGCTCTAAAATACATATTTTGAAAACAAAACAAAAATATATTCAACCCTGTGTTAAAACATCTGATGACAAATCCTTAATACAGCATGACTCTACGTTGTCAAGGAAAATATATCCAAGCCTGTGTTAATGACAAATCCTTAGTGCAGCATGACTCTACGTTGTCAAGGAAAATGTATATAGGCTCGGCATACGCTAAACTATCAAGGGAGGTTATTGAGGGGTAATTATTTGAGGCACACACTTTCTCTAGAATATTTGTTTCAAAACGAAAGTTAGTGCACATTGTGTCTGGACTGTTAAAAGACTATTCTAATGAAATGTAAACTGATTGGAATATTACAAAAAAAAGAAAGTATATTTTAGATCTGTAGAAAAATTAATAGTGGAAGAACAAAGACAGATTATTTATGTCCAGAATGACTGATATGTCCTCCCCCCAAAAATATTTAGGTCCGAAATTTAAAAACATGTCGAAGACAAAATGTTTAAACCCCAATTTAGGATAATTATGTCAACTAATGTCTACTTCATAATGATATACGGCAACATTACACCAGGAGTGGCAATTATACAAAATTCAATTGTCTTTCGTGTTGTGCTACTGTATGGCTGGCTATGACGTACTTAAGAAATAAATATTGCTGAATGTTGTTAATTCACCACCATCGTCTATACATAAGTTTCCATTGATTTCAGGCTATGTTATAGATTGAAAATACAGCACTACCATTTTACAGAATGAATACGAAAAATGCATTGATTTCATCATCAAAAATTTGCCGCATTAAACGATTAATTCTGATATAATAGTCCCTTAAAATTAGTGTTTACGTCATTGGCTGTATACAGTATTGTAATGTTAGCTACGTTGCACTGAATGCTGAATACGTCAAAGCTGGTCAGTTCTACGTATACACGAACAAGTCAAGCGAGCAAAAAACTCAGTCGTTATGAGAATGAGTACATTTAGAGAGAACACGTCAAACAAGCAAGAAACTCAGTCGTTGTGAGAAATAGTACATTTAGGAAAAAAGTCAAACGAGCAAGAAATTCAGTTGTTATGAGAATGAGTACATTTAGAGAAAACGACAAACGAGGAAGAAACTCAGTCGTTATGAGAATGAGTACATTTAGAGAAAGTACGGACACGAAGAAGTGGCAATTATTTACACACCCATGTAAACAAGAAATCAATCAACAAGGACGCGCAGACAACCTGATTAAAGTGAGGACAGAAAAAATGAAGAACGTCAAAGCATGAAGACATATTTGCAAGATTTTATGTTCGCCATAATTCGACAGAAGCTGGAATTCCACGATTTGTTATTTTCCAAAGAAAGTGTCCACAGTTGAACTTTCTCTGAGTAGCAAAGTACAGCAGATACTCTAACAACAATGCACGCATTCTAAGGCGTTGTCGTCACGCAGCTAATGGACCATGCAAGAACAATTTAGCCTCTACATCTCCAGAGCGCACAAAGAACGAAACCTCATTTGAATGGCGTCCACGGTTATTTTATGCCCAGCTAAGCGCTTGAAGAAAGGAATGAAAAATATTTATATTTATTTGATTACATTTGTAACAACACACAAATTGCCACAAGGATTCTGAAGAACATTGGAGGACGATAAATGTATTTTGAAATGGTTTAACTGAAATCAAATAAGTTAAATAATTGAATGATGATGATGATGATGATGATGATGATGATGATGATGGTGGTGGTGGTGGTGGTGGTGCTGGTGGTGGTGGTGGTGGTGATGGTGTGATGGTTGAGGTGTTGATGGAGGAGGAGGAGATTGATATTGAAGATGACGACGACAATCAATATTTATAACACTGATTAACACTGTTATAGATGACATAAGACAACAATTTTGGCATAATCGACGTTTCTGTTAAATAGCTTTCATCGGAACAATACAGTTAAAATATTGAAAAGCGAACATTGAAAAATGGATTGTCGCTGTGCCAAAAGTAAACAAAAACTACGAGTAGTGTGGAAGGGTGACTTCATCGTATCAAGATCTCAGATGAGAACACCAGAGATTCTGGATGGAGAGAAGTTTGCCAGATTGTGCAGGAGTACTGCAGAGTGAGACACATGAGCTGGCAAGGTTATCAAGAAGAGTGCCGGAGGAACCAATACCCATTTGGCTGCTAAGCAACACTTCTTGAAAGTGCCCGAATCCTCTGCAGAATTATGGCAAGATTCTGAGACCAAGGCTCATGAACAATCGGCCGACAAATAACCGAAGACAACAGAAGACGAAATAAGAAATAATGGGATGATGATAGGAATACTGGTAAGAGTGGTCACAATGAACATGATGAAGGTTTTGATGATGGTGATATGATGACGACGACGACGACAACGACATTACTTCTACCATTAGCGTTCATACACTTTGTCAGTGATATTATAATACAAAATAATCTCTACTATAATTGTTCAGCGCTTTGCAATACGAAATAAACAGATAACACTTGAATTACGGATTTACAATTGTAACTAAAGAACAGAGGTGTACCAATAGTTTTATATGTGCGTGCGTGCAAGTGATGTGCGAGTGTAAACAATACATGAGGGAGACCACGAATGTAAATTTAGTTAGTGGAGAATAAAAGTGTGTCTTAAGAGTGTTCTTGAAAGACGTTAACACGGGATGTTTGTTTTCAAAATATAGGTCAATCAGTCACCCTAATATAATTTAAAATATTCATCAGAATAATGATCTTCCAAATAAAATACCAATCATTCTAAAATATTCCACACGAGCACAAGTCTACGCAAGAAAGTTGTAGACACTACATAAATTACAGAAGAAAATTATTTACGAAAACGACATAAATAATGACAAGACAATTTTTGTGGGAAATGAACATCACACTGCTTTATTGATTTGTCATCTAGATAGATAAGACCGTAGCTTTGCTCGAATAAATGTCGCTTTGCTAACGACGTTTCATAAAGTAAATTTATTTTATAGTGCTCATTTTATCGCCAGGTAAGAACCATAATCATGGATGCCAAAAATCGTGGGATTTTCTGAATATCTAAGCGAGTCACACTAGTCTGTTTTTTGCATTCAACGAGACAGAATTAATTTTTACGTCATTAAAAGGACTTAGTACGCATGCGTGCGTGCGTGCGTGTCTCCGCTGTAGATCCAATGCAAAGTGTGAATGCCCACAGTGTACGAAGATCAGAGCGATTCACTTGCGGGTTTGGGAGGTGAGGGATGGTCAAAATTAATAATCACAATCAATACCAGACCTTGCATCGGCCTCTAGGGATCAGTTAGTGCGTTTAGCCGAAGTGCATCTGCGGTAATTGCATTAATATAGGTCAACACGTGTATCATACGACAGATCGTAACACGGGTCACATAAGGGAGGTGCAAAGCTTTTGTATGTTATTCACGTACTGAACACTTGGAGAGATACATGCGATCGTCGATGCTGACCACGACATGACGATCTTGAACATTTGAGCTTAAGTTTGTTGGGATTCAATCTATGAAAAATAAATTCTTGAAATACTGAAACAGTATAAAGTTTCTTTCTTTAAAAGAAAAAAATTTAGAACAGTTTTGAGAAAATGATAGTTGACTTCTATGTTAGGTATTATATATAGAATGGCTTTGAGACAATGTTTATGTTAGCGTTTGGCTAGTTGTAGTTTTTTTGATTGAGTGTAGGGGGCGCTTCCGGCTTCCGCCGCTTTCGCGCTAGTTGTAGTGTATGCCTAACTTCAATATGTAGCAAGGTGTTTCTCGATTTCGAAAAACACCGGTGTAGCGGAAGAGACATTTATCTGGGGAAGTTGAAATGTTATCGGTATAGAATTCCTTCTCAGAGTTCCAATATTGCCTTTATACTCTTTTAGAAATTGTAGCGTAACTTTTCAAACCCCTGTAGTTGGCTGAGTGATATATTTGCTGTATATAACAATGTTTGCAGTACACTGAGTGAAATGCTTGAATTATGTCCCTTGCATACACCACGGAAATGATCCAGAATATTCACCTGTATACTTTTAGGTGTACGCGACAGAGAAAAGAAAGGACAAGACTCCTTACCTTTATTTAAAGAAGAGCATAAACACGCAATTTTCTGAAAGATCATACTTGCAGGAATTCTTTACCAGAACACTAACGCATACTTTGGTTGGAATTTAGCTGAAGACGATGACACGAGACAATTATTGATGAATACATTTAACGATTTGGGCAATTGTGGCATCGAAATAAATAGGAGAGCACCGAGATAGCAAGTTCCGGTACAGAGTACAACAACATACGTTTCCGATAAATCGGAATCCATGGAAAGTAAAATCAGAGTTTAGAGTCTGTGTTGATCAAAACTAACCGAAATAACATCTTGACAGTCAAAGTAGCAAATAGTGAATGCAAGCAAAGTGTGTTCTTTCTAATTAAATAAAACAGTAACTAAATTTACGTAGCCAAATAAAATCTAGAACTGATGTTCATTATCGTTACATAAATAAAAACAGAGATAAAGCTTTCCAGTAAATACTGTAGGACCCAGGCTATTTTTTTTTCTAATTAAATTAAACAATTAAACAAAAGTTTTTTCTTACTCGGGAACGGGAGAGGAGAAAGCTAAATTGGAGTCTAAAAATTAAAAAAAAGATAAAAATAGGGTCTAAAATAGCCAAATAAATAACACAGAAAACTAAAATGGAGTCTAGGACAGACACTTAAGAATAAAGCTACGATACAGTCAGTAAAACTGTCGAAACAAAAGTATGCAAATAATTTTGTCTGTGTAATCAAATATTCAACGGTAAATTCTAAAATGGAGCCTAGTTCATGGAACAAAAATAACAAAAAATGCCTTAGTAGTAGTAAATTTCTGTCTGAGCGACCAAACAATAGTTAAAGTCTACTTGAGTAAAATAGAGATACGTTTTAAACGGCGGTTATGTATAACAAACCATACAAATGGATAACCAGGTCAGGCGACAAGCAGAACAAGAGCAGAGTTAAGGTTCGTGGAACTAAGAAATGTAAAAGAAAATTGTGAAGGACAATGTAGAAGTTGGTTCAAAAATCTAAATATAAACAAAAATATTCACGTTGTCTGGTGACAAAATGCATGAAGAAAGCAGATTTATGGTTCATTTTCTTAAAATAGACTACAACTGAAAACCAAGTAGAAATGAGGGTTTGTGGAACTAAAAATATAAAATAAAATTGTGAAGAATAATGTAGCAGTAGAATTTATGAAACTAAACATGAGTTAATACTTTGTGAAGAGCAATGTAGAACTAGAGTTTATGGAACTAAAAATATAAAAGAAAATTGTGGAGAATATTGTAGAGGTAGTTATTATGAAACTAAAAAATATGCTAAAAATTTGTGAACTGCAATGTTTATAGAACTAAAAGTAAAAAGAAAATTGTGAAGAATAATGTAGCAGTGGGATTTATGAAACTAAAACTATGCTAAAACTTTGTGAAGAACAAAATGGAACTAGGGTTTATGGAACTAAAAATATAAAAGTAGTTGTGAAGAATAGTGTAGTAATAGGTTTTATGAATTTAAATTATTCTAAAATTTGTGAAAAACAAAGTAGAACTAAAGTTTAAAGTTAAATATAATATAACAGAAAATCGTAAAGAATAATGTAGTAGTATGATTCAAATAATTAGAATTATGAAAGAAAGGTGCGAAGAACAAAGCCAAAGTTAGAGTTTATAGAAGTAAAAATTTGAAAGAAAATTATGAAGAATAAAGCAAAAGTAGGTTTATAGAACTAAATAGTTACACAAAGAATTATGCAAAACGTTAAGGTCTTTATGAACAATTACAAAAGAAAATGTAGGGTCTATTTGACCAGTTACGTAAGGAAAGGTAGGGTCTCTTTGACCAGTTACGTAATGAAATGTAGGGTCTATTTGACCAGTTATCTAAGAAAAGGTAGCGTCTATTCGACCGGTTGAATAAGGAAAGATTGTTTTTGTTACCAATTCAAGAACGTGGGTTATGTTACAAATTACACAAAGATGGAATCTATGTGACCAGTCACACACTTGGTTCTTGTCACCAGTTAATCAATGGTAGGATTTATAAGACCAGTTTTACAGAAAGGTGGGATCCATCTGACCAGTTAGACAAAGGTGGGATCCATCTGACCAGTTAGACAAAGGTGGGATCCATCTGACCAGTTAGACAAAGGTGGGATCTATGGGACTAGTTACACAGAAGTGGGATCTATGTGACCAGTTCGACAAAGGTGGGATCTATGTGACTAGTTACACAGAAGTTTGGATCCATGTGACCAGTTAGTCAAAGGTGGGATCTATGTGACTAGCTACACAGAAGTGGGATCTATGTGGCCATTGCACAAGGGACGGTGGGATCTATTGTTTAAGCAACCAAATCAAGGGCGTATACAAATAAACAAGAATATAAATCTAATGTGAAAGGTAAGAGAGACCGAATAAACAAAACATATATCGAATGTGAGGAAGGAATGCACATTTCAGAGTCAAACCTACCTGAGATTTAAATAGAATAAATAAAATTTAATCAATACACCTTAACTTTATGGTATAAACACAGATCCGGAGAGACCTTTAGAGAGACGAATATAAACACAGTTGGAGATGTAGAGAGAATAAATGATGGAGAGACGGCTGGAGAAAATGAGGTAGTGGTATACAAGGAGACAAATGCAGAAACGGATAAAGAGACGGATGGAGAATTATAAATCCATATGGAGAGTCATATGAAGAGGTGGATGGAGAGACAGGCCTATTAACAGAGGGGTGGTGGTGAGGAATATAAATGGAGAGGCGCGTGGGAGGATATGTATCAATGGAGAGACGCAGTGAATGACACAAGGACAGGCGTAGGGAGAGATTGATGGAGTGAAAAATGGAATAAATTGCGCGATAAACGGAGAGCGAAATGGAGAGCCTAAGAGAGAGAGAGAGATGGAGAGAGAGAGAGAGGGGGGGAGAGAGAGAGATGGAGAGACAAATGAAGAGAGAGAAAGAGAGAGATGGAATGATAGATGAAATAATATATGGAAAGAAAGATGGAGATAGAGATGGACTGAGAGATTTAAAATCAAATTGTCGGAAGAGTACAGCAACAAACTGTCTATATATATATATATATAACATCCAAATAAATAAACACATAAAAAATATTAATGAAGGTTTGTAATATCACTGAAAACGTAAATTACATAGCAATCAAATATGAAACTTTTTTTTAAAGTCACTAAAACGAGGATGTAATATTAACACTGATAATTCAGCAAAAGTAAACATAAATGTATTTTAATTTTCTGAATATCAAAAAACATGTCAGGGGTTACGTGTTTTAGGACACCATGTGTTTCGTCAGACTATTCTGCCCACGAGATTCTAACTGCCCTAATAACAAGCACATTATGAAAGATTAGGTACAACCCTGCGGCGACAAGAGAAGATCATCTCCAATCAGGAGGAGATTACTGTCATCTCTTTCGGTGGTCGATACAGTACTTCCCAACAAGCGCTGTCAAGCACTCGTTTATTTTCTTTAGTTTTGTTTTTTGTTTGTCACATTATTTTTTTCCTTAGAGTACTTTTTCAAAACAACAACCGACATCTCCCCCCCCCCAAAAAAATACAAAAAACAAAAAAAAAACGTGTAGCTATTATTTTATAACTGTTCCTACAGTTGCAACAATTAGCAATACAGCAACATCCAGCGCGCGCTGTTTGACATGTGCTTACGCTGTCATCGCGTCATTCGTAAGCGACAGATGACTGCTGCTGAGCTGAACAAAGAAACTGAACGGTTTGCAAGTGAAAGCAACGCACTCATTTGCGAACAAGAGTTACACGCAATTAACCCCCAGGCTCCTGCTCCAGCAGATGACCACATTGGTCTTAGGGTGTGGTCTGAATAGAGATGTGTTCGCATTAGATGCAAGGTCAGTATCCTGTGGAACAAGTACAGGATATGGCTTCCCAAGGAGCGAAATGTGACTAAAGCAAATTTTGGTCACCAACACGTTACAAAGTTTATTTTTGCATTACTTTAATAATTACCTGTTCAGAATTACCTAGCAATGGGTGAATTGTATGGACACCCAACGTTGCCAGAATGATTTAATAAAATATTGAGATAACAAAATTATATTTCGTTGTTTATTTGTTTGCTTGAATAATTTTCACTGACTGTATTGTCTGAATATTTGTTTATTTGTTTGGATAGTCTTACTGACTGTATTGTCTGAATATTTGTTTATTTGTTTGGATAGTCTTACTGACTGTATTGTCTGAATATTTGTTTATTTGTTTGGATAGTCTTACTGACTGTATTGTCTGAATATTTGTTTATTTGTTTGGATAGTCTTACTGACTGTATTGTCTGAATGTGTTTATTTCCTAGTTGGGATAGAATTTAATGACTGTATTGTCTAAGTATTTGTTTATTTGTTTCGATAGTTTTACTTTACTAACTGTATTGACTGTATATTTGTTTGTTTCGATAGTTTTATTAACTGTATTGTCTGAATATTTGTTTATTTGTTTTGTTTTGATAGTTTTACTAACTGTATTGTCTGAATATGTGTTTATTTCGATAGTTTTACTATGTGTATTATCTGAATATTTGTTTATTTGTTTGTTTACTAGAAAGAAGGAAAGAAAGAAAGAAAGAAAGAAAGAAAGAAAGAAAGAAAGAAAGAAAGAAAGAAAGAAAGAACACAAATAAACACTACTACTACTATTACTACTACTACTTTGAAACCATTACTCGCAAGTCCACGATAATAGTCAACAGAAAGAAGGCACAGTTTCATACATACAGAAATGATTTTCTAATTCTATCAAAGTATTAAACTGACAAAATAATTATAATTAATCGAATAATGAGTTTACATCAAGAAATAGCATGATCGAAACGGAAACTGTTCAGTATAAATAGTACAGTTCCGGTCAAGTAATGGCAAAGAAATCACAGTGTCATTCTAATATACTACAGAGAGTTAACAGCGTCATTCTCGCTGATGTCAAGGATGTAATAACGTCATTCTCGCTGATGTCAAAGATGTAACAGCGTCATTCTCGCTAATGTCAAAGATGTAATAGCGTCATTCTCGCTGATGTCAAAGATGTAACAGCGTCATTCTCGCTAATGTCAAAGATATAATAGCGCCATTCTCGCTAATGTCAAAGATGTAACAGCGTCATTCTCGCTAATGTCAAAGATGTAATAGCGCCATTCTCGCTGATGTCAAAGATGTAACAGCGCATTCTCGCTAATGTCAAAGATGTAATAGCACCATTCTCGCTAATGTCAAAGATCTAACTGATAATGGAATGTTCTCTAGATCTGAGAGAAGAATACATTTCTCCACATGATGTAGGAAATACGCTGTTAGTAGGGAAATAACGTGTTAATCTTACTGACTAAAATTAATATGTTAGTCTTACCGAGAAAAGAATTTCTCTTGCTGGGTAGAGAAACTACAAGTTTGATTGGGGAAAAAGGTTTTCCGGCCTGACAGAAAGCAATTCGCTACTGTGACTGGATAAATAAACTGTTAGTCTGCAGAAAAGACTTAGACTGAATGGATAAGCAAACTGTTAGTCAAATAAGACAATTTTGCTAGCCTCGCTGGGAAAATAAACTGATAGTCTGAGAAGAAAAAAGACTCTAATCACACTGGGTAAATAAACTGTTTATCTGACGAAAGACGTCTGCTAATTCGTTAGTCTGAGAAAAGAAAACGTTAATCTGACAGTGTAAACAAACTATTAATCTAATGAGTCTTTCGCTATTCTGAATGAGAAAAGAAACGTTAATCTGACAGTGTAAACAAACTATTAATCTAATGAGTCTTTCGCTATTCTGAATGAGAAAAGAAACGTTAATCTGACAGTGTAAACAAACTATTAATCTAATGAGTCTTTCGCTATTCTGAATGAGAAAAGAAACGTTAATCTGACAGTGTAAACAAACTATTAATCTAATGAGTCTTTCGCTATTCTGAATGAGAAAAGAAACGTTAATCTGACAGTGTAAACAAACTATTAATCTAATGAGTCTTTCGCTATTCTGAATAAGAAAAGAAAACGTTAATCTGACAGTGTAAACAAACCATTAATCTAATGAAAGTCTTTCGATAGTCTGAATGAGAAAAGTAGTGATGAGATCGTTGGGGAAGCTAGTGTGCGAGTCCGAGTAAAATATCTGTTGGTCTGAGAAACGAAGGCACTAGACTGACAGGGAAAGCTTTGAGTTACTGGTCGAGGACATGGTTTGATTCTTGCCTGTCTGTTGATTTGACAGCCGTTCCGTTGACCGTGTTAAGCAGTGCTCGTTCAATTTGGTCGGAGTTCCGTGCCAGTGCTCTCGAGAGACCGCTAACGGCATCTGGCGCATTGCAAGAGTAAAGCAAATCTGGAGTCTAACAAGGCAGATAATTCGATTTCGATTTCTTGCGTTTGTGTGTTTTAGCCAGACTTCTGATCAATGCATAATGAATGCAGGGGAGGGCAGATTCAATCTGCTTTAATTTCATAAATTAGTGAACTGAAAAGAAGTGTCACGGTGTTTGAAGAGAAGTATGGTCCGTGCGCACACGTCGTACGTCACACCGATATGCACATGTACGTCACACATATATGCGCACGTTACACATGATGCTCACATGTCGCATTTACACTTGTTACTTCTATGTAGAAACATTAGATCACATAAATACAAGCCACTCTCACACAAGACGGATCCACACATCTCTGACACAATGCGTCACACGTGTAACTACAAATATACATACGTCACTCACTCAAACAAACAAACCCGAAGAAAATTAAAATGCCAGTATTATATATTAGATTCAACTGTTGAATGTTTAAAGAAGTTACGAGAACATTAAGTTTGTCGTAAAATTCGTCACACAAACACACGTACGCACATATAAATACAAATGTAAATGAATAGTAAAGTAAGAGACCATTACTGAATTATAATGATGAATTGTTTAAGTATTTAGGAAGTTGATTTGATTGTTGTCAATATATGAGTGATAATGTTGTAATCACGATAATGAATTATGCTGATTAATGTTGGGCAGTAATATTACGTCAGCGCTTGACTGGAATGCAAGTGATAAAGAATTAAAATTATCATTGATTTTGGAGAGTAGTGATATTGTACGAACAGCGTGTAGCTCTCACTGTTATCACAAACCATGTACAAGATGATTAAATGGTTGAATTAAGAGGATTGCTATTTATCTTCTCTTCTAGGGGGGGGGGGGGGCGTGGTCTTGGATCTAAAATGACTAGTTCGAGAGTATCATCAGTTGCATAGCTCGAAGCTACGGGAGACAATCCCGGACCATCGTCAGGCGAATGCTAGCTCAAAACCGACTTTATACTTAGGATATGACATCGTGCGACCTTGTCGTCGCTGTCTATCATCGCCAGCGAATCAGATGAGTAAGGAAAAGAAAGACTCAGAACCAGTGTGCACTAACTGATAATTGAAAATGAATGGGAGTAGAATAATGGGCTTAGCGCGTGTTCGTTCTAACTCCCGATAACTTGTAAAACTTCAGTTTGTTATTTTTTATTTTTTAATTTTTATTTATTATTAAATTATTTTATCTTTCTCCACATCTTGGTTAATCCTTTGAACGACCGATAAATGGGAACGATCGGGAAGATCCGTGTATTGGGTGACTGATTGTTAAGTTAATTAAGAGAATATAATATTTGGTGTATTGGGTGACTGATTGTTAAGTTAATTAAGAGAATATAATATTTGGTGATCCCAAAAGGCAACGTTAACTATTATGCCCGTCATTGTATTAAGTTGAATAATTTCCCCACTAGATTATTGCAAAGGGAGTTAACCCAGTGATAGAAGGAGTAAGATGGGCCGTTGGGCTGTTATTCATATTGATATTGGACATCAAGAATTAAAATTTCAATAGTTAATACTATAACAGAGTCGTATACAACGCAGATACAAACAACAGTCACAAGTAAACACTCAAACAACAGTCATGAATACAGACACTGCAGTGACACATACAAACCACACAGAAGAAGTGCAGAATATTTAATCGTCGTGCAAAGAAAAAAACAATAACCAAAAAAACTGTGTACACTAGATGGCGTTACGGAGAGATAACTTTAAGACAGACACCTGTCAAAACAATTTCTCCCTAATACTTATTAACTGCTCTTGCCCACTAGATTGTCTTTCATGCGCTGTCTGGACTCGCTTATCTCCCTTGGACTTCGAAACTGACATATCACATTTGCGTCACGTGAATATGATCCAGTGGTTTCTTTAGCGCGTCAAAAATCATTTACACATGCAATATAAAATTGAATTTTACACAATATCTACATTTTTTTAAAAATATACTTTAGCGTCCAAATCGTACCTTATCTATTATTGTTGCTTTATTATCATGTAATATAATTCCTTTTTAATAGTGTGACATTCCTCCTTAAAGAGGCTTCGGCCCCCCCCCCCACCGACGGAGGGCGGTTGAGGGTGTGCGTCAAACTAGTTGCGACCTCCTTCACCCCCTTCCGCCAGCCTTTCTGCCCTCCACCTCAGACGCACCGCGAGGCTGTGGGGCTCCCCCAGAAGCAGCCCAAGACAGAGAACACCGTGAAGATGAAAGGTCTATTGCGGCTTCTGGGGTGAGAGAGCGTAATCATAATCAGTAAGCCTACTTGCGCATTAGTATTTGTTTCTTCGTTACCATGGCACGCATATCCGAGTAGGGGCGATAACTACTGTATACAAAGAGAATTGTTCTTGTGTTACACTCGTAGTTCTTCGTTACGAAGACTGCATTATCAGCTAATATCAGCGGGAATATTATTCGTCAAAATTTTATGATAATCGTCACTACATCAGAAGAGTGCTATTTGTATTTCTGGTTATTATGGATTGTATACAAATGTAATAATACACTTGCAAATCGTGTTGTCATGAACAACATACTGGCATAACGAGAGGCAATGTGTCAATTTTAAGTACACCGTGAGTTCAGATAAACCCTAATGTATAATAGAAATAATCAAATGCCATCAATTCCAGAGAATGAGTATTTTGCTTGACATTTTCCATTTACCATTTTACTTTAGAAATGAATGTAGATCTTCTAAGACTGTTTCACCGTGGTCGTTTTTCTGTCGTTGTGCTTCTGGTTTTTTTATTTTTTTGTTTCTTTCCTTTTAAACATTTTCTGTATTAAAAAAATCCAACACTATGTTTAGGATCGCTAAAATCAAATTAAAGAGAGTCGTGTGCAATACATGATCGACATTTTGTAAGAATGTTGATACATAATCGACATTTAATAATTATTTTGTTTTGCATATGATGTGATGTATTAAAGGTGAAAATGTTATTAATTAAATTTTGGTGCAGGTCTTCGCTTACAAGAAACGAACACGATACTTTCAAAAAATAAATTAGCATCCCCTCTAACGTTGGTAGGTTTACAACTTCAATGATATTACTGTTAAAGCTGCATGTTGTTAGTCTGAAAGGTAAATATACAGACATAGATAGACAGATAGATAGATAGATAGATAGATATACAGACAGACAGGTAGGTAGGTAGGCAGACAGACGGACGGACGGACGGACGGACGGACGGATGGATGGATGGATGGATGGATGGATGGATGGATAGATAGACAGACAGGTAGGTAGGTAGGTAGATAGGTAGATAGACAGGCAGGCAGGCAGATAGATAGATAGATAGATAGATAGATCTGTAATAAATTATCTCACTTCAAGTTAACTTATCAGCACAGAGACAGAGTTAGAGAGGTAAGAAAAGTCAGATTGCTCTCTCTTCCTCTAATTATCATTTTCCCAATCTCTCACTCGCTCGCTCTATCTTCCTTCTATTCCTTTTTCCACGAGAAACTTATAACTCTTATTTCAGCACCATAAGCGCCTTGTGCAAGCTTCGTACGCCTGAGGGATTTTGTGACAAGTAGCGCGCTTTACAGATTTCTCTTTCTTGTCACAAATTACGCTTCCCACAATATTCTAGAACCGCAACTGTAATTGCGGCCTAGACAGAATACCCGTCTCCAGTAATCTCCTTCTCATCTCTTCTTGCGACCCCAATTTATTCTCCAATCAATATGCATGACATAGTCAACATCTTGCTCTTTCAACCAATCAATTTAGCCAGATAAAATAGACTGATTATAAATCAACCAATCAATTACTCCGGCAAAGAATGCTAAGGTGTAATGAGCCAATGGCCTTGTGGATAACAAGTGAAGACAAGCAGGATCTCTCTCTAACCAGAGATGTCAGATATCCAGCGAAGTGTGGGAAGATTTATTAGTGCAGTACAGCCCGCTTCGTGTTTGTGGCTGGCAGGACCCGTGACCTAGAACAACTTTTGATTTAGTTATTCATTTCTATCGAGCGCATTGCAGAAGGAAAATTTAATACAATTTGCTCGTCTTCATATTTTTGACAGTTAAATACATTTCAGTAATTTGCCAAGCATATAATATTTGTTATCTGGTTAAAGAATTATTTTTTTTAAGTTTGATAATAAATTCTCACTACACTGAAGAGTCGTTTTAAGATTCAATTTAAAATACTTTCACATTAACAAAAAATAATAATAATAAAGATATGTGTCTATATAAACTTGTTGTATTTACTAAAATCATATAAAAGTTCCTCAGCACTGGTTTGGCTTTTGTAGTTTGCTTAAGGAACGATATCTAATTAAATCAATTCCTTTTCAATTTCAATTTCTGTCCAATGCTTAATTTCGCAGGAAGGCATAGAAAAACAAAAGACTGAACAGCAGAAATCCCGACGCAATTAAACAACTCTAATTAATGACGTTATAGTTATCTGAACATATTCAACGTTTTTGTTCCATTTCCGGTTGATACGTAACGAATTACATTCACAAAAAATTAATGGTTTCTTGGAAACAAGAATTTTAGAAAAACGCTACAATACAATAAATATATTAATATACGTTTGTTCTTAAATTTACAAAAATAATTTTAAATTATTTTTAATAAATGTAATTTTTCAACAGTAATATGATAATAATGTGGTGATGTAAATTTACGTATCCCTATTTCTATGCTTAATAATTAAATCTGTGTTGCCAATGTTAACATGACCCGACCTTGGGCAATGCTTGTGATGATATGTTTGGAAAAACAACTCAGGTAAAGAATGTGCTAGACAGCTACAGGACGCTGATGTAATCTAAACCAGTTTTAGGTGGATGGGTAGTTTTTATTATCCAAATGGTTAAGATTTACAAAACTGATACCAGCCAACGGGCTGAGATCAAAGGTTACTTGTGGAAAATAATTTATTTTCTAATCACTTTCAATATTGAGTGGACAAGTCCGGTCATGAAAAGCGACTGTTTTTAGTTTAATGGGAAGGAGCAGCCTTTTGTTTTGACCAGAATCTCCCAGTTTACTGATTTATAAACTGGTACGAATGTGCTAGATTCGAGAAGTCTCCACCCGTAGTGTGTAAGTGTAAGGATACACTGCGTTCTGTTGATGTATGGTGACAAAGAATGCTGACTACATTGTGGAATTTCTGGTACAAGGAAGACTGGAAATTGCTACATTGTTGTTCTGCTTGCTGGAACTAATATGGCGAAGGAGCACCCAGATTAGTCTCAAGAGAATAGCGGCTCATCAGTGTTCTACAGCGGGTAAGAGAAACATGTGAAGTACTGACAATTCTATTGTGAACAATAAGCTTGTGACTTTGTTACGAAAGCACATGAAAGATTATTGCAGCATAATGAAGTGGCAAAACACATACATAGAAATCTGTGTGAGAACTATGGCATAAAAACCCCAGAAAGAGCATGGACGCACCAACCAGAAGCAGTCACCGAAACAGAAGAAGTCAAAATACTGTGGGACTTCGAGATAAGAACAGATCGGATGATTCTTGCACGAAGACCAGACATTGTAGTTCTCAATAAGTCCAACAAAACAGTAACAATCATTGATGTCGCTGTTCCAAGTGATAGAAACATAAAAACAAAAGAAAGAGAAAAAATAGAAAAATGCCAAGACCTCAGATTAGAAATCCAGAGACTGTGGAACGTAAAAGCAGAAGTGATACCTATAGTGATAGGAGCCTTGGGGAACATAACATCTGAATTGGAAGGCTACCTGAATAAACTCCCTGGAAACCACAGACTCGCTCCACTACTCAAAGCAGCACTCCTCGGAAGTGCCCACATCCTCCGTCAAACCTTGGATCTCCCAGAATCTTGGTAAGATTCCGAGACCTTGGATCACAGCCGACAGTCCATCAGAAGTCGTGGAAAGAGGCATAATAATAATAATAATAATAATAATAATAATAATAATAATAACCATTCATTAGGATGTGATTGTGTCATAAAAACCAAAGCAGTTATTTTTAATGGTATTGAAATCGGCCGTTCTTGACATAGCAACATTAAGAATATTTCATGTAGCTTTGATATTTTTGCTAACATTGTTTATGTATGCCTCTATTTTTAATAATATTCCAAAGTTTTTTAAAACACATTTTCATTTTGAACAAACCATTTCGTAAGATTATGAAGAAATAGCTCTAAGCAGAATACAAGCATATAATTATCGCAACTTTTAAAATGTGGATGGGTAAACTGAATTGTAGCGCATACAGGAATAATCTCCCTTTCAAATTAAGTAACATGAATATCTCTCCCTTGTAGATGGCGGAGGGATGAGGGATAATCGTCAGTGTAATTTTTATTGGTTTTGTTTTTTTGGCGGGGGGTAAAGTTGTGAAGGGAGGTAAGTTCACTTTGTAAAGTACTGATACGAGCTCCAATATACAGTGTGAGAATAAGCTCCCTTTCAGAATAAGAGGATTAACCCAATAGGTCTAAATTCTTCAGATTCTGGATGAACTTGCTTTTCTGCTCTTATGGAATATTCTTCCTTGCTAAGAAAGAACTGTAATGCACTCCCTTGTAGAAAGAAGGGGGGGATAAGCTTCTCTGGAATGAATGAACATTAGTTACCTTGTAGAGAGGGGGATAAGCTACCTTGAAGACTATGGAGATATCGTCCCTTGGAGACTATGAGGGTAAGTTCTCTTACAGAGCACACGAATATGAGCCCAGATGCAATTGCGTGAATAAGAACTCACGCGTAGTGTGTGATAAGGACTCATACTGAAAAGCAATCAAGGGAAACAATCAAGAAATTCGTGACTGGCATCAAACGCAAGACACGCTCGTTTACCTGAAAGCTCTGGCACCAGAGTCTCTTGGGACCACGGAGAGTTCTTTCCTCAGTACTCAATAATGCATGCTGCGCGCCCTGTAAATAATGAAGTGATTGATTCGTCTGCCCCTTCAAATTAGGTCACCTCCATCAGCTTTCAATAGGTATGTAGGCCTGAGATCCAACAGTGATTAACCTGTCCCTGGATCTAGTGTTTTACGTACGAACATATTGTTGCTACAAGCCCTTGGTTCTTAGATAAATGGAACACTGCAGAAAGAACTTGCTGTAAATGAGGTACCAAGGAAAATGTGGCACTGGTTGTTTGTGAGCAAGTTTTCTTGTTTGTGAGTCACTTCACAAATATTGTGCTTCACTTTTTCTTGTTTATTAATAACTCTACAAATACTGTGTCAATTTTCTTTTCCGTGAATAACTTCACAAATACTGTGCATCACCTTTTCTTGTTTATGAATAACTCCACAAATACTGAGTCAATTTTCTTGTTTGTGAGTCAGTGGATGTGATTGTGAGTCGATTTTCCTTACCATGTGCTGGTGAACAGCAGAGTAAAATGAAATTCCGTAATAACAAGTGCGTCTAGAATTGGTCCACATATCTGGTAACCCGTATGTGGTTTAAACACAAAATAAGTTGTCTTGTGGCAACAGTCAATTTTGTCACATGACCTTCCTTGTAACTGCACTATTTTATTCTTACGTAACACTAGCAAACGTAAACTCGTTGCTGACCCACCATTACGTCAATGACTGTAGATTTAGATTTGTGCAATGTATCCCACGAATAGTAATGAAATGGCCTACATTAATATAGGGAACGTACAGAGTTTTAATTAATAATAGGTCATGGCCTGCTTTAGTATCAGTAACGTACAGAGTTTGGGTTAATAATGTTTCATAACCTACATTAATAGCAGAAACGTAGAGAGTTCTGGTTAATGCGTCATGGCCTACGTAGAGTTTTGGTTAATAATGAGTCAACGCATACATTAGTATAAGAAACGTATAGAGTTTTGGTTAATAATGCATCATGACCTACAATAGTGTGAGAAATGTACAGTTTTTGGTTAAAAATGCGTCATGAGATATATTAGTTTAAGAAACGTACAGAGTTTTGGTTAATAATGCATCATGACCTACATTAGTGTGAAAAATGTATAGTTTTTGGTTAAAAATGCGTCATGAGATATATTAGTTTAAGAAACGTACAGAGTTTTGGTTAATAATGAATCATGGCCTACATTAATATAAGAAATGTACAGAGTGTTTGGTTAAAAATGCGTCATGGCCTACATTAGTGTGAAAAAATATAGTTTCGGTTCATACTGCGTCATGACTCACATTAGTATGAGAAAAGTAGAGTTTTGATTAATAATGCATTATGGGCCAACAGTAGTGTCAAAAACGTACAGAGTTTTGGCTAATTATGCGTTATGGCGGTGTAAAAGAGCACGCAGCTTTCTATAAAAAAAAAGAAGAAGAAGAAGCTCATACAGGTTACTGAAGCGAAAACATTCTTTGACTGACGTCACTCATGGTGGTTGACGATTAGGAGTTCAATGCAGGCGGAATCAAACTGGCTACTATTTATAACTTGCATCGAAAGCCTCTCCTTTTCTCTCACCACCTCTCTTATCACCTATCTCACCCTCTCTCTCACGACCTCTCTCACTCTTAAGAAGGGAAAGAAAGGAGACGAGGCTAAGATGTGTCTGTGAGAGAGAGAAGTCAGGTAATAGGTGTGTCCGAAAGAAGAAGAGGGAGAAGGAGAAACAGACAGATGAAAGAGCAAGAAAATTATGGGAGCAAAACATTAGTGTTGGGAAAATTAGTGGAGACAGAAAAGTGTGTGTGTGTGTGTGTGTGTGTTTGCGCGAGAGAGGGAGAACAGGAATAGACAGAGCGAGAGCTGAATATTGAATATGAGAGGTGCACAGTACCAAAGGCAGTCAGAATGCTAATGTGAGGCCGCAATAAGAAGTACTGAAAGATCTAAAAGAAAATCAAGCACACCAAATCAGAAACGAAACGAGACAGTCAGACAAATAGACAGATAAATAGGAAACTAAAGAAAAACACGAAACAATCAAAGAAAGGGTGAGACAAACGACAAAGTACAATATGCAGAATGAAGAAGGGGCAGACTGTTACACAGACAGGACGATACGAGTGGAAGAGTGAGTAACACAGACAGGAAAAGAGAAATGGAACAGAAAGTCACACAGACAGGGAAAGAGACAGAGAGTCACAGACAGGAAGAGAGAAGTTGAGACAGAGTCACACAGAGGGGAAGAGTGAACTGGAAATGAAAGTCACACAGACCGGGAAATAGAAATGGGACGCAGAATCACACAATGCGATAGAGAGTTAGAGAAAATGGGACAGAGAGTCACAAGACCAGGGAGAAAAAATGTAAGAAAACAGAAAACAGTGGAACGAGAGAGGGAAGATATAATAGTGAAAATCGTTTGGCTGTTATTCCTCTATTTAATGGGTTTATATTCACAAATTTTATTTTATAAAGCCTCTTAAATCTCCTCAGGCGTAATATTCTAGGATCTTGATATTGTAAAATCTCTATGAATATCATTTGGTGTATTGTGTCCAGACTTTTTAGTTTGTAAAATCTCCGAGAATTTCAAATGGACTTTTCTTTCGCTATGCATTCCTCAATACTTTGCAATATAATTATTGCACCATGAATTTTGGATTATAATTCTCCCTGAATCAGCGAAAATTGTCTGACAATTATCACAGTGGATTAAGATCTCTCTGAATGCCCCAAAATATATTTGCTACTCCCGGTACCGTTATTAAGTATCTTAGAGACCTAGATTAATGCTCCCGTACTGTTATTATTGTCCTGTAATATGTTTACCGCTCACGTACTGTTATTATTGCCCTGTAATATGCTTACCACTCCCGTACTGTTATTAATTGCCCTGTAATATGTTTACCGCAGCCGTTCTGTTATTAATTTTAATTTCTCTATGACCACTAGCATTGTAATATCTTCTTCAATGTCGAATACTTCTTTATTAAATTCTTATTAAATGTAAATTTTCTCTTAATATCCTCTAACAACTCACGTTCGTAGTTTTATAGAGTCCAACACCCCCATCCACCTACAACGAAGTGCAGACGCCTAATCAAAGAGGGGATTTATTTCTTCAATCATTATCACATCCGCGCTTTAAAACGGCGAGCGTTGACCAGTTTGTGGCCTGATTGATTGGGTCAGTACATCACGTCTGGACATCTGTCCGGTACCAAGGGCCAGCCACTCACACTGATCGAAATCCGATGAAAAATGACCAAACACGTACCGTGAGGTGTTAAGTGAGGTGTTCTGATTCCAAGAGTCCGCTTGGAATTAAGTCGAAGTAAGTTTACGAGTCTGGAGTGTAACCGTGTGATTGTACGATTTTTCGCCGTGAACGATGGAAAGGCTTGTGATCAAAGATTCATTTTCTCGTGTTTCACAAAATAAAAAGAATTGTTTTGTACTAGAAAGTAAACTAACCCAACAAAGTCCATGTGTTACTCAGCACTTATCGAGCAAATTTTTTTCTTCATAGTATATAACCGTATAACCGTTCCAACTTATAAATTGGAACAGATGTTTCAAGCGTGTTCCGTGTATATTATATTGTGACCCATATTCTATCGTTCCTCGGAGACAAACAAATAGTTGTTTAGTGTACATTATTACTTATTTACTCTAGAAATAGTATTTATATTTCGCGTATGTATTATTTCTTCCTGTTTCTAACGTAACCATATAGTATACTTTCGTGTCTGTTTGACTTAGTATAACAAACGTGTTAGTATACTTTCGTGTCTGTTTGACTTAGTATAACAAACGTGTTAGTATACTTTCGTGTCTGTTTGACTTAGTATAACACACGTATTCATATACTTTCGTGTCTGTTTGACTTAGTATAACAAACGTGTTCGTATACTTTCATGTCTGTTTGACTTAGTATAATAAACATGTTAGTATACTATCGTGTCTGTTTGACTTAGTATAACAAACGTGACTGTAGCAGCTTACTGCTGTTACAACGATTACTGGTGCTGGAAGTGGTTGCAAGAAAAGAAAAAAATCAAATATTGTAGTTTGAACTTTCCCTTCGCAGTAATATTTGGTCTAGTCGAGGTTTCTCTCCCCTGACCACTAGTACTATTTGCTCTAGTACGGGTTTCTCCACCTATCGACTAGTTTTATTCGGTCTAGTCGGGGTGTCTTTCTCCTATCAACTAGCACAAATTCAGTCGAAATTTCTCTTCCCTGTCGACTAGTATTATTTGGTCTAGTAGAGATTTTTCTCCACCTGTCGGCTAATTTATTTGGTTTATTCGGAGTCGGAAGTCCACATCTCTGAATACGTCGAAACGCAGCTTCTATGGTATGCTAAGTGTTAATGGGTAAAATTTCTCGTTGAATTGAATCTCGCTGTTTTCTTGTGGAATTGAGAGTCACGTCATTCAGGATTACAATTTTCTATATTTGCTTGCTTACGTCACAAATTTAGCGCTGATGAATTAGTATGAATGTACTTTAGTAATCGCTTTATCTATTTATTTCTATTAACAGAACCCTTTCGCCCTCTTTTCAGACAGTATTTAGCGTTGCGTCTGTCCAGGTCACCACGGACAATGTTTTAGTGTTGTTTCCGTCCAGGTCACCAAGGACAATGTTTAGTGCTTTTTCCGTCCAGTTCACCACGGACAATGTTTGGTGTTGTTTCCGTTCAGGTCACCAAGGACAATGTTTGGTGTTGTTTCCGTTCAGGTCACCAAGGACAATGTTTGGTGTTGTTTCCGTTCAGGTCACCAAGGACAATGTTTGGTGTTGTTTCCGTTCAGGTCACCAAGGACAATGTTTGGTGTTGTTTCCGTTCAGGTCACCAAGGACAATGTTTGGTGTTGTTTCCGTTCAGGTCACTAAAGAAGTTTTTGCTTTCTTCCAAGACTACGTTCTTGCTTAAGTCAGTTGTCGTTCTTACTTAAATCTGTTGAATTACTGTAAAATATTTTTCAGTTAAGTTCTTTTTCCGAGGGATACGCTGTACTTGTAGTCTCCTTTAAATTACAGATGTTCATACGACTCGCAGCATTACATTACACTGCTTTTTATATTTTTTCTAGGACAGTCTCGGAGGCTTTAAGAATGGCAGCTCTGAGTACTTCATTTTCATCGCTTACGAAAATACTTTATAATTTTTAATGGACGTACGTACATAAATAGGTGGTCTTTTCTTACTTTGATGTTAGCAAAATTATGTAATAAGAGAATTGTTTTTCGTTTATTTATTTTATTTTCGTGTTGCTTAATCGTTTTATTCTTTTGAGGGTTTTCTGAATAATGTCTTTCTCATTGTTATTATTACTTTATTGTGTTTCACCCGTACGTATCTGCATTTCTCCACAATGATTAATTAAGACAGTAGTATTGGTAGTTTTGTGTTGGTGGTACTGTTTTCGTAGTATAGTGTTGGTAGAACTGTGTTGGTAGTATTGTGTTGGCAGTAATGTGTTGGTAGTATAGTGTTGGTAGTACATTGTTGGTAGAACTGTGTTGGCAGTACTGTTTTGGTAGTAATGTGTTGGTTGTAGAGTTTTGGTAGTAATGTGTTGGTAGAACTGTGTTGGCAGTAATATGTTGGTACAACTGTGTGGGCAGTTGTTGGTAGTACAATGTTGGTAGTACAGTGTTGGTAGTAATATGTTGGCAGTACTGTGTTGGTAGTATAGCTTTGGTAGTAATGCGTTGGTACAACTGTGCTGGCAGTTGTTGGTAGTACAATGTTGGTAGTACTGCGTTGGTCATACAGTGTTGGAAGTACTGTGTTGGTAGTACAGTTTTGATAGTACTGTGTTGGTAGTACAGTTTTGGTAGTACTGTGTTGGTAGTACAGTTTTGGTAGTAATATGTTGGCAGGTGTTGGTAGTAATATGTTGGCAGGTGTTGGTAGTACTGTGTTGGTAGTACTGCGTTGGTAGTAATGCGTTGGTAGTATAGTTTTGGTAGTAATGTGTTGGTACAACTGTGTTGGGAGGGTACTTTGACAGGTTCATGAGTGAGGGAGACCACTGTCCACAAGATCACGAGTAAGGGAGACCACTGTTCACACTGTCACGAGTAAGAGACTACTGTTTATACTATCACGAGTAACGGAGGCTAATTTCGACAGGTTCACGAGTAAGGGAGGCAACTGGCCAGACGATCATGAGTAAGGGAGACTACTGGCCAGACGATCAAGAATAAGGAAGAAGACTATCCTCACGTTCATGAATATTAAAACCTAAAATGTGCCCGATATAAATGGAAAGGATTCTAATTTACATAATGAAGACATTGTTTCACAATTCATTAGCTTAAATATGTGGCTCGCACACACTCCATATATAGGCATCGCGCCCTTAAGCATATCTGAATGAGAAATATTTTTTGCACTAAACGCCGTTTTGATTTTTTCAGTAACTATGAACATTATCTTTATTTATTATAAATCGGTGCATTTGCACGACATCCTGTTGGATTTCTTTCTTCAGTAACTATGGAAAATGTTTTGTTTATCTTATCAATCCGTTACATTTGCACTTAAAATCCAGAATCTTATCTTACTGAATAAACATGATCAATACCACCATTTTATCCTTTTCAAGACATGATTTTGAACGAACTACAATCTGAAAAGTATATATCTTTCACTCTGTTTCCGTTAACTTTAGTTCTCTTTCCATTGACTTTAGTTATGTTTCCATTAACTTTAGTTCTTTTTTCATTAACAATACAATTAGGTTTTGTTTGCATTAATTTTACTTCTGACTCCATTAACATTACGTAGAAGATAAAATGCTGAAGAAAGAAATCGGAAAATAATAAAAAAAATATTTACAAACAGACCGCAAAGATGTATCTTACCGTTATTACGAGCAGAAAGGAATTTAATTAAATCAAATTAAATGTAACATGTGGAAACGAGACACGCTGTTCACGTGTACAAAACTGATAATGGTGCTGGTCACGTGTACAAAACTCTAAGATTCATGCTGGTCACGTGTACAAAACAGAGAATTATGTAGGTCACGTGTACAAAAATCTGAGAAACATGCTGGTCACGACTAGGAAGTTCTACAATCGTGCCGGTCACGTGTACGAAATTCTAAAATCATGCTGGTCACGTTGTTATGCCCTAAAATACAGCACGTAAGTCTTAAAACGCAAACGTTTCAATAATAACATAAAAAGTTTATTCTCAAAGACGTTTCCTTCACTGGCAAAGTATGCCATCGTGACCTCAGAACGTGTCACGTGTCCAGCGTTCTGAGAGTTTCTATCAAGAGTCCCTAAAATTCCTAGAGCCAGAGAACTATTCAGTGTTTCATGCCTGGATCTCTCAGACCAATTTCCTGCCTTGATCGCCATCACAACGTGCGACTAACCCCAACAGTTCTTCAGTTCTCATTTCAAAGCAGGGGTTCTGGCAGGGATTAGGAACAATCATTCGATATGAACACGCGGCATTGAAGCAGCACGTTTGGGGTGACAAAGACGTATCGGAGCCCTGAGCGACGAAACCAGTTATCTTATGGGTGCTTCGCAAAGTGGCAGATAAATCACGTAATTGTAATCTCGGAAATAACTCAAGAGTCAGCCGGAGGAAAAATCGTTTGATTGACAAACAGCTCGACATTGTGTTCCGCTAAATGACTTGGCACTGGCAGTAGCAAGTATTATTCGCATATCTGAAGGACGACAGTATAACGTTCTGTTGTCATTTTGGGGAATGAAAATCTTCACGTGGTAAAATGGACTCGCGTTATGCTTAACAAAGCATCTCTATCGGATGAGAGTAGGAAATTCATCAAGGTTGAAGACACTTTTATATACATTTTCACTTCTTCATACATTAGGCTTTCGAGTGTTAAAAAAAGATGGCCTGACCCTTGCATTACTCCTTTGAGTGTTACATAAGACTGGATCTTCCATTAAGTGTTTGAGTGCTACTGGTAACCTGGCCCCTGCATTAAGCCTTTGAGTGTTACAGATGACCTGGCTCCTGCATTAAGCCTTTGAGTGTTACTTAAGACCTGGATTTTGCATTAAGCATTTGAGTGCTACAGATGACCTGGCTCCTGCATTAAGCCTTTGAGTGTTACAAATGACCTGGCTCCTGCATTAAGCCTTTGAGTGTTACTTAAGACCTGGATTTTTCATTAAGCATTTGAGTGCTACAGATGACCTGGCTCTTACATTAAGCTTTGAGTGTTACAAATGACCTGGCTCCTGCATTAAGCCTTTGAGTGTTACTTAAGACCTGGATTTTTCATTAAGCATTTGAGTGCTACAGATGGCCTGGCTCTTACATTAAGCTTTTGTTAGTCATGTTGTCTTTTAAAGATGACCTGGCTCTCACACTGAGCCTATGATAACCTTGATTTTGCTATAGAGGTCATCGAAGTAGTCAGCACTTTATGGATCTTTTTCAAATAAAGTAGCTTACACTATGTTATAAACGAAATTGTAAAAGGTTTGACTGCAAAAGTAACGGTCTTGCTCTAGGTGCCTGTTTATTGCTGCTTAAAGAGAATGGAGCAACTGAACTTACTGACCATCCAAGCAACAATCGAGAGTGGAACGAGTCTGGAATGGCACGCCAGACCGTCATAGACAATGGTACTTTTGGAACACGATCGGCATAAACCAAGGATCTTCTATGAAGAATAAAATTCCAAGACTGCTGAAAGAGGAGATTTCGTTGGGCATAGATGAGCTATTTGGATTTCTAACAATTCTATTTTCTCTATAAAACAGTAAAACATTCATTTTGAGCGTCTGCTGCCATTTGCAGTTATTATTATTATTTAATAGCCACGATGTTAAATTATGTAACAAAACGAGAATGAAAATAAATTGTCTCCCGACCACGCACACATTTTGATGAATTTCCTGTATTGCCATTTGACGCTCGAGATTGAAGAAGACCGCCATTTACAATATCGTCTGCTAACAAGCAGTGACATAGTGACAGTCGTGGTCGATTTTGGAGTGCACAAGCATTGTCAGATAATCTTTCAGAATTTCTCGTTACGTTGACAAAAGATATTTTCTTGAACCTTACAAAAGTAGTAAAAAAAAAAGTAATATTTACTTCAATTTCTCTTTTTAATTTTGAAGGGGTTGTTTGTATGCGTAAGCTAATATTTCCTTCAGATGGCGTGCGGCCTGAATATGCTTGCTTCGATAGACTCCGAGATGACGTTGTGATCTATAAATAGTTTTGTTTCCATAGTTTCATTTGCTCTCAGATATCATTACTTCGAGTCCCTGGAATTCTGCAAAGACCAGCCTTAATAACGTACATTTTTTAAATCTTTCTAATAAAACATTTGTCTTTTCTTTGTTATGCATTCACTTTTCTCTTTGTTTATTCGTTTGTTTGTTTGTTTGTCTTTAGGGGATGTTGTAAAATTTAGTGATCCTACAATAATCCCTGTTGATAATCATTGAAGTGATGTTAAATAATGTTAATTGCGACAGATGACATTTCATTGTGCCATTTAGCATGGTTTCCGGTAGTGATGACATTCACTGCTACATTTGAATTTACACTTATATTATCAGTACGTATGCTTGTCAATTCATCACTGTGATGTAAGTATCTAAGCTTGACAATTCCTCACACTGATATCGGTATATTTACTTTCCTATTCATCACACTGATATCTGTACTTATCACAAGCAAGAAACATTCATGCCTTCTCTTCCAAATGTAATCAAAATAAAATTAAACTAAGCTAAAATATAATAGTAAAATTTGTAAACATAAACTGACTGACATAGATCAGATTAGACCAAGTAAACACATTCGGCAAATACCCAGCTTGGCTTAAGCAAAAAGTCACCACTCTTCAAAGAGAAATTCAGGGGATACCCTGCGTGACGGTGTAAACAGTCACCATGATTTTAAGAAACATTCAGGTGATACTAAGTGTGACTTATGTAAGAACTCACCATGGTTGTCAGAAACATTCAGGAGATACTAAGCGTGTAAGCACTCACTATGGTTATAAAAAATCGTGCAGGTGATATTAAGCGTGATTTAGTGTAAGCACTCACCATGTTTATAAAAAAAAACGTTCAGGTGATTTTAAGCGTGACTTAGTGTAAGCACTCACCATGGTTATGAGAGAAATTCACCTGGTGCTTAGCGTAAATAATATAAATATTCAAGTTTTGAAGTTAATAAAAGTATGTTCAAGAAGTTATCCGGACCTAAAATAATTTGTAGTCATTTCCGAAATGTTGAAACGTAATTAAATTTTAATTTGTTAAAGCGTAGGACGTGTATCAGGATTATCTATTGAATATGATAGTGATAGCAATTTAATTTAATCTTTTCATCTTTCCATTAGCTGGATGAATATGTTTAAATGTATGTGAATTTACTTTAAGCCTTTTATTTAATGGTTTAATCTGTTTAAATGTATGTAAATTAACTTTAATATGATCTTTAAGCCTTTTATTTGGTGGTTTTATCTGTTTAAATCTGTGTGAATTTACTTTTAATTTGATCATGTTTTGCTTTTAATTTGATGACCTGACCTGTTTTAACCAATGCTAATTTACTTTTAATTTGAAGATCTTACCTGTTTTAACCGATGTTAATTCACTTTTAATATGGTGGTCTTAACTTTCTTATTTAATGTAATTTACCTTCCGAAAAGAGTTTCAGCTACGAATTTACTGTAACGTTAAAACATAATATTTTATGTGATTTGTTTTTTCCCGAAGAAATTGGTCTGCAGCTGTTTAATACAATAATGCTATCGTTGTAGTGAAAGCATAGAACAGTCTTTACAATTAACGTATAGTCTACACTCCTCACTTTAACATAGAGCTAAAACTGCCAGTTTAGCGAAAGAAATACTAAAAACAATATCCGTCTTTGCGCATGCGTCGCTTCCTATTTCTGCATCTTGGTTATATAATGCGACGCATGCGCAAAGACGAATTTTTTGAAAACACTTAGATGGCAAACTCTGGCTTCTGCTGAGAAGTTATGGATTAAAACTTCTCTTTCACAGTGACATGCTCGAGGCAAGCACGAAAGACTGCGAGAGGGGGGAAAAAAAGAAACAAAAGAAAAAGATAACTTGCTGAACTCGAGCCAAGAGACTTCATTTTCATAATGGCATCCTGTCTTTCGCTTTGCATTTCACAATTTAACTCGCAATGATTACTGTACAAACATATCAAATCGGATTTTTTTTTAATTTAAAAAAAAAAAAAGAAAGAAATTTACATTCTCCTCAGATGTCAAGCTACGAGTAATGGAGAGAAGAAAACAAGCTGTCTGACAATTTCAAAGGCTTAAGACATTATCACGCGACTAAAAATAGCAACTCCCCGAGCAGAATCATTGGATTACGGTATTTAGAAAAAAGAACAACATCAAAATACAAATAAATAATTCTATATAACACAAGAGAAATAATTATGGGGAAAGGACAGAGAAATAAACGAAGAAGATTGAAGGGAGATAAATTTGACTTTACTAATATAAAAAAAAAAAAAAACGGTTTATAATTGAAAAGTACAAATAAGCATTTAATTTACGAGTGAAACTATATAGAGCGATCGTAAAGGAGATTTAATGCACCAAGCAAAACGACGTCATTAGTATGCTGACGTATATTTAATTTATAGCGATACACGTAATTAATTTCCATTGTATACATGTATACAATTCATTTAACATAAAAGAACAAACTTATTTCATTGTCATGACTTCAGATATTTAATTCACAACGACAAATATATTTCATGAAAATCAATCAAATATTTAAATTAAAAGAAACAGTTTAGTTTTGTTTAGCAGATATAAATATATTTCATTTACACGGTTAAAGATGTTTCATTTACCAAAAGTGAAAAAGAAAAGTTTTCCATTTAATAAGACCAGAGATATTTTAGTAATATTTATTGCGGCTGTTCTTCCATATTTTGATACAAACATATTCCATTATAAAGCGCTAATATATTATAGCATTTCATCTTTAGCTTTTTTCCTGTTCTGGGATGGAGAGGGGTACGAATACAATACAAACATATTCCATTATAAAGCGCTAATATATTATAGCATTTCATCTTTAGCTTTTTTTCCTGTTCTGGGATGGAGAGGGGTACGAATACATTACTATGATACAAACATATTCCATTATAAAGCGCTAATATATTATAGCATTTCATCTTTAGCTTTTTTTCCTGTTCTGGGTTGGAGAGGGGTACGAATACATTACTTTGAATACATTACGTTCTCCTTGGAGTCATTTGCATTTAACGCAAGAATATCAAAACCTGACTAGACCATCAAAATGTATCAGAAAATGATAATATTTTAGCTAATACCAGCTTTTTCGGGTTTATATTTAAATCAACGGTTTGCCTTTTTTCTCTACCCAATTCCAAAATATTATTAGAGACATCACTATGACAACAACACATCTCGTTTAATAACCAAAAGCACTGTTTTGATACCCATAAAACTCCTTTGGTAATCCATTTTAGTAACCACAGACTTTCTTTTGTAAGCAAATACCTTGGTTTGAGAATACCAAACGGCAATTAAATAACTATATACCTTAAGTTATGTACCACATCTCGCTTTCGTAAGTGCAGACCACGTTATGATAAGTCCAAATCTGACACTTGATAACCACATACACGTAGACTTTGCTCTGATAAGTACTGACCTCTCTCTGATTACTACAACCAATGAGCCGAAGATAATCACAGTCTTTACTTTAATAACCATAGACAAATCACAATGATAGAGACAATATTCTACATAGATCACGCTCCCATAACCCAGACGTGCTGTGATAACCACGGACCTCGTTTTGATGATTATAGGCATCACTTTGATAATTAAATACCTCTTTTGGTGACTATAGGCATCACTTTGATAACTAGATAACTCGCTTTGATGCCTACAAATTTTGATTTATGATCTGCACAATCTCACTTTTGATACCTAATAACTCGATTTCACGCGCATTCTCTGACATAGTAAATTTGCCTCTCCCTATATTGTTATATAAATTGCTAAATTGTCAGAGTAAAGACCTTGGGCACTCCTTATTGTGTTAATTTTGAAAGTGTCTGAGTTGAAGTAAACAGCTCGAGGCAAGAATATTCTAGATTGCTGACATAATGCAAACTGAATGTGTAGTTTTTTATTATCCAATGATCATGATTTACGAGAACGAGACCAGCCAATGGGCAGAGATTAAAGAATTCACTTGCTGTAATTCTTCTTCTCTGGTCACTTTGCATTTGAGTGGCAAAAGAGAATGTGTGGCTTTCAAAGGCAGTCATTAATTGATGATGAGTTCAAACTGACTCATTGAGAGAGAGTGGACTTGGGAATATATAGTACATTTTCGCTATTGATATGTTATACATGTTTAGAGATAACGACGACAATCTGTTAGAATGTCAGATGACAGACATTTAGAATGCAAGACGACAGCAAGCAGTCTGTTAAGAGTGCAAGACGACTGCAAGCATCTATTAGAGTGCAAGCGACAGCAAACATCTACTGATAAATATGGAGAAAGGATTTGTATAACAATTGGGTAAACATAAGAGAAAATGGCGCAAATACATTATGAACCGTTTGTTTAAATCTGTCATAACTGCATGCATTTAAGAAGCAGAGAAAGACGATATTCTAAGCATGTCAGTGACTAGACAAATTAAGGCAATGTTGAAGCTTAATGAGATAAAGATGGTGACAGAATTAGTTACTAACTATCATTCCTCGATCACTACAGAAGACGCGTGACGTGGGCAGTATTAAATTACTGATAATATTGTTTTCCTAGATGACTGAAAGAGATGCGTTGTGTACGCATAATAATAGATAATACTGACAATGTTTTCATTCCTGGATGACTACGAGATGTATTTTGTTCAGGATAATAGATATCACTGAAAACACTCCATTTATAATAGCTTCGAAAGTATTATTATGTAGACTTGAAAGCGATTAATAAAAATTAGTATTAAAAAATTCATATGGCGTATAGAGTAATGACTAACATGTTGTCCACTGAAAATGTAGCATTGCTTAAAAGTCGACACAAATGTTGCAACAGTTGAGAACCTCGTAAGCATTCCAGCAAGATCAGAAGAAACTGGCGCGGGACTTCATTCGAGAAACTGTCATGCTCGGTGTCAATTAAGCCTAGCACTGCATTAAGGCCATAAAGAAGACTGAGAGGGGAGGGGGGATGCGAAGGGGTGAATGAGAGACAAGCCACACTTTAATCCGGCAGCAAACAACAGCTCTCCAAACGGTCCGTTCCCTCTTGTCTCCCTGTCTTTGCGAGGGTGAAAGGAAAAAAAACAAGCGAAATTACATCCACTTCAAACGATGTTTCCGGATAGGTAATTTCCCGTCTGCACTTCGTCTATGCTAGAAAGTTGAAGCTTCCTCAAAGTGCGACGTAATTGTGGAGCCATTTTTTAAAACTTTCTTTTTCCTTTTCTATGGCACGACAGAAAGAATTTCTCTTCAAACATAGCAATATGTCGCCCGGCTATCATGCTTGTCTGATCACAGGAATTACGGGTGCTTCTAATTAGTGAAGTTTTCAACGGCCCCACTGAGCGGCCATCATGGCATGGAATATCTGACAGGACGCAACACAAAGGGAGGCCACTCTCGTGAGAAGACGAGTCGTCGGTCTTGATTTCCACTCGGACCCCTGTCATGACCATCAAATGAATGGGAGCAAATTTGTCTTATTCATGCGCTGGGGTCGGAAGCAGCGGATCTGAAGAGTTGGGACTCTACCAGAAATCATATTACGATGTGAAATTAGTGGTCGCTGTAATGGGACGCGTTCAGCGTCTGTGGCGCACGCAAACGTCTGTTCAGTTTTGTGTCGCCAGATCACTACCGAATGGGATTCACAAATTAGACAACAATTTTACTTTGCAGGCACGAAAAACACACACACACACACAAGTGGAATCAGAAAGATTAATAACGTGACATTAGAATAAATAAATCTTCTAATTGTGCCATTCATATTCTATAATGTATGCTTAAAATATATTACATAAACACGTACCGTTCTCTTGATAATAATGTTATAATTATATATGTTAAATTTGAATAGACATACTCTTTACCTATGTGTCATATAGGACTTTTAAACCAATATTGGTTTGCTTACACTATTTCAGTTATTTTTTTTAAATCCTTAAGAACGTGTATGCCTATAGACTGTTTTCTCAATTCTGAGCTATTTATTTCCTTACCTCTCTCTATTTTGTTACTGTATTTTTGTTATCTATTATTATTTATAACTGGTTTCTTAGTATTAGTGTAATCTTCTCGTGTATAGTAAAACTTGAATTTTCAATGTGTTAGCGAGTCTCATGTCCATTCTCCATTTATAATTGCATTATTAGTATTAGTGTAATCTCGTGAATTTTCAGTGTTTGCAAGTCTCGTGTGTTCTTGTGTTGCACGTGCATGTTATATGTACATAGACATACGATTAGTTTTACACGCACTACATCTACACGGTCATACACACACACTCATATTATCTTGCGCAAATTCTCTCTCTCTCTCTCTCTCTCTCTCTCTCTCTCTCGCTTTTACTCAGACACACACGCATATAATGAAATAATATACAGAACCTTTCTATGTTAAGATTATACAAAATTACATTATATACATACTGTTTAATGTTCATTTCCATCCCATTGTCACAGTACATTATGTGCATGAAATTTAACGTTATACTTAATGTTACTGCACATCTCATTGTCACAGCGCTTGTATTGGTTTAACTGGTTTTGTTATATCAAGACTGTGTGGCGCTTAATAATGAGTTGATTTGCATCTAATCCTCACAATATCTGTAATAATTTACCTAGCCTTGGTATGTTAAGATTATCTGTAAAGTAGTAACGCTGTATTGATTTGTATATTAATATTGCAATGCCTGTGATGACAAACCCAGTCTTGCCATGTACAGGTTATCAATAAAAGCATACCGCTATGTTATTATGATCCTCTTTGTTAAGGTGGAACTCTCGGTTAATATGGAACCATCGGTTAATGAAGATAAGACAGCATGTATCTTTACTAAAATCCAAATTATTTGTGGGGACTTGTGTTTGCATTGTTGGTTATTTTTCATTATTTTAGATAAGTCAGTCAAATTGCATAAATTCACCAAAGTTACGGATACTTAATATATTGTCATTTCATATATTAGAATGTGTTTTTAGAACTGTATAAGTTCTTTATACTGGCGCAATGAAAACTGATTAAGTTCTCTGTTCTGGCGTAATTAGATCTGTATTTGTTCTCTGTACTGACGTAATAAGACCCGTATTTGTTCTCTGTGCTGGCGTAATGAAACCTGTATTTGTTCTCTGTGCTGACGTAATGAGACCCGTATTTGTTCTCTGTGCTGACGTAATTAGACCTGTATTTGTTCTTTGTGCTGGAATAATGAAAACAGTATTTATTCTCTGTGCTGGCGTAATGAGAACTGTATTTGTTTTCTGTGCTAGCGTAATGAGAAGTGTATTTGTTCTGTGTACTGACGTAATGAGACCTGTATAAATTCTCTGTCCTGGAATAATGAGAACTGTATTTATTCTGGGGTTTCTTGAGTAAAGGGAAAGGCACTGTTCTCATGTGTAGTGCAAGCTGTGATTAATTTGTCGAAAGAAGTAAACTGATTTATAATAATATGGTTATGTATAACTATCAGCGCTATACGGGGAATTTAAGATTCTTCTTTAGCTCAATCTAAGCTCAACAATTAGACTTTCGGGGGCTAGCCTATCGTAACCTTCTTATGTTTTAAGCGTAAGAACCGAACAGGTTGTCTTTGTGCGTTTTTAATCTTTCACGAAAAGTATTCCACATGAGGAGAACGTCATTAAGTGGCCTGTGTTCCTTAGGTCGTAAATGTTGATTTTTTTTTGTTTTCTATTTTTCATCAATCGTGCAATGTATGTGGAACAAAGCTTATCACTATATAATATGTTTACACATTTATTTTTCTTTTTTTCTAAATTGATTTTTCTCTTTCTTTTCTCTTTCCCTGTATTATGTAAGTCTGTCTCTTCCTTCTTTTTCCTTACTCTCTTTTCTGTTTCCTGTATTTTTCTTTCACATTTTTCCTCATCCTCATATTATCTTCTCTCGCTCCACCCCTTCTGTGTGTGTATGTGTGTGTGTGTGTGTGTGTGTGTGTGTGTGTGTGTGTGTGTGTGTAATATATCCTCTATGTTTCTTTTGTGTCTGTGTATAATTATGGGTATGTATGCATTATGTAGTGTTTAGTGCAAACGTTCGTTTTATGTATTTTATTTGTGAGTGCATGTATGTGTGTGTGTGTGTGTGTGTGTGTGTGTGTGTGTGTGTGTGTGTGTGTGTGTGTGTGTGTGTGTGTGTGTGTGTGTGTATGCGTGCGTGTGCACTTAACATTTGATGTGTCATTCTAGATTAAATTCCTACTTTGTTTTATATAACGTAAAATTTAAAAACGCTTGCTGCACTTAAGGTTATAAATACAAGTAATAGTCCCACTCTACTGGCACTTGCCAGTAAAAGTTCAACACCATAATTACACCTTTCCAGAACTGATGCTGTACCATCACAGACTTAACCTACTGCTAAGCGGTTTGTGTAGCATGCAAGAAAGTGATGCCTTCCTGCATTAAGTCCGCTTACATGAGATAATATATATTATCTAAGCAGGTCTTTGTCCAATTACCCATGATTCTTATGCAGATATAAAATATATTTTACAAATGGTCTACGTGTGTGAAGATACGACGATATTATCAGGTATCAACTGAGAGAGACGTCACAGATGTTCGTAGTAGTGTCACTGGAAACATTTAGTAAAAAAAAAAAAAAAAAAAAACCAACCGTTCGACCGATTCCCCAAGGAATTATTTCTCATGATTTTCTTTTCATTCCATTATTTTGAATACGGTCTTTATGTTTTCGGGTCTCAGAGTGGACAATGTCTGGCTTGCTTCTGAAAAAGTCCCTCGAACCGCTTGCAGAAGTATTTACCAGTGTTCATTGAACTATTGGCCCCTGCACATTAAAATATTGATCCCCATGCTTTTATCCATTGTGACTCTGCTTTTACCCTTGACTACCATGCTTTTATCTATTGACGACCAAACTCTGGTGAATGGGATACTGTCGTCTTCACAAATATTGACATGCATTCACAACTTCAGGGGGAAATAACTCTAAATTCCATATTTGCAAACAGGAGTAGCCGTTTCTGGGTGATATTTTTTTTTATTATTTAGAAACGTCAAAGATGAAGAGATGAAAGAGAGAAGTGGAAACGATTGGCGAAGATGGAAATGAATTGGGTGGCGGAAGCGTTGAAAACGTTTACTTTCTATCAATAAAATTACTTTTAACTTAAAAAAAATAACCCTCTCTTACTTCATTATTAAATTGTATGAAAACACAATGATTCAAATATATATGAATTAAATAACATTCTCTTACTGCATTATTAAATTGTACGAAAACACAATGATTCAAATATATATGAATTAAAGTTGTTTTGAACAATCTTGCAAACATATTACAATGATATTACAAGTATATTAGAAAGATATTCGTTAGTCATTGCAAATGTAATTTAGGTAACATTTTCTATCGCTTTTTTTTTGGGGGGGAGGTGTGTGTGTGTGTGTGTGTGTGTGTGTGTGTGTGTGTGTGTGTGTGTGTGTGTGTGTGTGTGTGTGTGTGTGTGTGTGTGTGTGAGGAACCTGTAGTCGCATTATGCGAGAGAGATATCAAGTCAAAGAGGGAGATGCTGGGAGAAGTCCAATGGGTTGACGCAAGAGAGAAAATACACCGGGAGAGCCTAAGTGAATCAAATTGGAGAGATAGTGTGAAGAAAGGAGTTAAATGTTTTGTCGCAGGGAGAGTCAAAGATATTGGCACAAATAAGTTAAGAAGAATCAAAAAGGATGGCACAAACTGGTTAAATATGATGATGCAGGGAGAGTCTTTAAAGGATGGCACAAATTACTTAAATATGTTGTTGCATGGAGAATCTAAAAGAGGGACTCACAAAGAGACGAAATGATGACGCAATGAGAATCAATTAGGTTAATTTAGAATAAGTCGAGTGCGTCACTGTAACCGTGACGCACTTTTATTTTGTGTATTATATGTTTATTTGTAGTCTAAGTATTATATTTTTTGATGCGTGCTATTATTTAATGTTTTATTATAAATGCTGAGTTTTGTATCGTGAGCTACGTTTTATCCTATGTATTATCAAGTATTCACAGATCAATTTCATTATTTTCACTGATTAAAGGGATTTTATAATTCACAATTCGTTTCGTTTAGTGATTATCTAATTAATATTATACTAATGACGTCACAATTACACAAACTTCTGTACGAAGTAGTGTGGTATGTTCTTAAGCTCGTTTCACACTGTCTTAATACTACTGTTGTGTTGTGTGATAATTTGTTTCCTCGTACTTAAGTCCGCTTCACACTTATTTAATACGACTGGAGTACTACATGTTAATTTGTGTTGTCGCTTTTAAGTTCGCTTCACACTGCCTTAATACTACTGAGTTTTATGTGTTAATTTGTTCTGTCACTTTTAAGTTCGCTTTACACTGTATTAATACTACTGAGTTTTGTGTGTTAATTTGTTTTGTCACTTTTAAGTTCGCTTCACACTGCCTTAATACTACTGAGTTTTGTGTGTTAATTTGTTTTGTCGCTTTTAAGTTCGCTTCACACTGCCTTAATACTACTGAGTTTTGTGTGTTAATTTGTTTTGTCACTTTTAAGTTCGCTTCACACTGTCTTAATACTACAAAGTGTTGTGTGTTCATTATTTTCTTATTATTAAACGTTGACAGGCGTTTATTCTCTTTCATTACAATCAATCGTAATGTCAGTGCATACTGTGTGTTTGTCTTTTGCTGTTAAGAGTTCGCACTAATCAGTTTTGATGTCATTGGCGCATTGTGTGGTTTTTTTGTCTTTTGCTTTTATCCAGTTCACACTAATCAGTTTAACGTCACTGTATTCTCGTTATTCTTATATTTTGTTTCCTTAATTGTTGGTTGGTGGTCTCTTTTCGATGTTGTTTGTTTGTGTCTGGAGAAGACAAATCCTACTTTAATCTATATTTAGTGAGCCCCCATCCACCCACTTTCTTCTCCAACATAAGATTATCAATATGCATAAGGTCAATAAATTTAACAATAATTTTATTAAATGAACAATTAAATATATATATATGACAACTACAATGAAATAGATTACTTGACATCAATATTCCATGAACTCACTTTGGATAATTACGCATTTACGTATGACATTTATGCAGCCTTTCTCTCTCTCTCTAAAAAAATATAGTTACAGCAACAATAGAGTCAATACAAATCAGGTTAGTCCTATCAGAGAATATAAATGGAGTTATTAGAGGTAGGTTAATATAATCTTTTTCATTAATCTGGATTAATCACTATTTTTTCAACCTTCACTTGTTTTTACAACAATGTCATAATGTCACAATGTCTGCATGTCAACATGTATCTCCTGCCATATCATGGAAAACATTGACATGCACTTTCCTCTTGAACCACTTGCGCACTCTGCTCACCATGGTCGTTCCTTCAAGCAGATCATGATCACAATAATTCTGGAGCCTTCAATGTACTAGAATTTTCAGAATGTACCCAGCATGCTTTGCTCTGATGTAGCACACTCCCTTACATTTACATACACCACAACAGATGTTTCCACATCTCCCAGGTCACTCAGGTTTATAACTGGTGAAAATGTGGACTTAAAACTCAACACGCAAGACTCAATGTGAACTCAGAACTCGAAATTCAAAACTCAAAAGACTACTTCCTCCATGTAAAATATAATTAAAGAGCAAGCCTAACTTTCCTGTTCATCACAATATAACTCCACTCCACCTCACACTCCATTCGCAACTTACAGTTTCCTGCAATAGTATTCATTAGCCCGATGTACACACATGGCACAATAAGTGCAGCATATTAGTGTTATCTTTTTCTTAGCAACCTATATGTGAACAGCCTAGTTCAACACTTGTAGTAATAAAAGTCACTTCACCTAGTACATCTCTACATAAGTATAATATATTATTATTATTTATATTGTATGAAATGTTTCTAAGTCCATTCTCTCTCAACCAGTCAGTTTTACTCAACATCTAGCTAATGACTGCCTTACTTCTTCCTTCCACTCCAAATTCATAAGTGAATAGAGAGCAGAATTTTCTACAGCACATGTACTCCTTAAACTCAGCTCATTTTCTAGTCTCGTTCTCATAAAAATAAACATTGGATAATAGAAAACTACTCAGTCAGCTTGCATTACGTCATCAATCTAGAATATTCTTGCCTGCAGCTGTTTACTTCAACTCCAACATTTTCAAAAATAACACCATAAGGAGTGCCCAAGGTCGGGTTACTCTGACAATTTAGCAATTTATATAACAATTTTAAATAGGGAGAGACAAATTTACTCTGTCATACTGTGTATATGTATGTATGTGTATATGTGAGTGCTTGTATGCACGTGTATGTTTGTTCATTTGAGTACACATTTATATGTGTATGTTCATATATGTACGAGAGTGTATGCCGATGTGTGTATATTTATTTGTGTGAGTATGAATGTGTGTATGTGGACATGTGTATTTTGTTCTGCTAAACGTTTGAATTATTTCTAACAAGCTTGGCTGACAGTACGACATAAGCATATCTCCAACGCAAACATCACTTTGCCTAATTTTTAAAAAATTCCAATAGTTACTTAAACCTCTTGAGACTTTTGTATGAATTTATCAACGTCATCATGACAGTGGCAAAGAAAGCATAGATTAAACTTTTTTTTTTATGTACAAGAGAGTTATCTTCTCTTGCATGCATTTATCAATGCCATCATGGCATTGACAATGAAAGCAGAGATAAAAGAGTTTGAGGCGTACATGAAAATTATCTTCTCTTGACAAATAAATGGTGCTGACAAGTGGTTTGATTTACCTCGTATGAATAAGTGCATGCTTCAGTCATTCGATCGGTCAAGATACCTCGTGTCTCTCAAGAGAGATGGACGAGAAAGAGAGAGAGAGAGAGTCCTGACTGTTTCAATCTTCGGGAAAATACGAAATCAACTGAGCAAGGAAGAAGTCATTCAAGTGTGAATCAAAAGAGCCCCTCTGCGCTTTCATTTATTCTAAATTCTGCTTTCTTTTGTACATTTTCTTCCTCCTTCCCCCCTTTAACCTTGTTTAGCACAAATCAGTGCTGAGTTTATTATTCAAAGTCTTTACCAAGCTACACGAGTCAATAGCACACGTCAATCTAATAACAGCATACAAACAAGCAAACAAAAAAATAATAAAACTCGTTTCGATAGCATAAGACAATCGTAGATAGTAAGCGAGCAAACAAACATAATAGCACGCGTCGATAGTATAAGACATCAACCGTAGATAAAGTACAAGCAAGCAAACAAATGTAGAAATAATAATACACATAAAATGTTCCAGAAACAAACTTCAATGAAGATGGTCAGGAACCCAAACTACTTTTAATCTTTAAAGAGGCGTTGACTTTAGACAATACATTTGTTTTAAATTAACACGTAGAACCAATCTTCAAGGCGTTATTTCAGACGGATAGACGAGACAGTAGAAAGCAAGGAAACATGACAAATCAAAGATTATTTACAAGACAATTCATAGAACGCAACAGATATACACATATACAGCTAAAGGTTTTTAATTAAATACAAGATGCGAATATGAAACCATACCTTTAAAGGTTTCGGTAAAACAGACGATACACAAGACCAGCCACACATAAAGAGAGTTTAGATGAGGTTCTAAATCAAAGCAGACGATAAATAAAATCAAACCAAACATACGCTGAAAACGTTCAGATTGAAAAGACGACAAATAATATCCAATCATGCATAATGAAAATGTAAATGAAAGAGACGAGTACACGAAACATGATGCCACACGTGGAGAGGTTTTAAATCAAAACAGAAGATTAATAAGCTTGAAGAACAGAAATGCGGATAGAACAAATTAATTGGATTTTTTTTTAAAGTCGAAAGAGCATAAATCCACACTTCGAGAGAATTTTAAGACAATAGACAAAAACAGCGTACGACCAGTCTATCCTAACATGAAACAAACGCCAATAAACGTAAATTCAATCCATCGACAAGGAAAATAGATTTGAACCTATCTCTACACACATGCCCTCTAGCGCGAGAGTTCAGTGCCTAGACCTCTCGGCTCCCTGGCTCTTCAGCAGGGTGAATCTGATGATGATGAATGTAATGACGATGTATGCATTGATTGGCGTGCTTATAATGAATTTGATGTCGGAAGTGATAAGTATCTTTTCGACCTGACAAAGGGAGAGCAGGGAGGCGAGATGTGATAGAAGTAGGGGGGGGGGAGAAAAAACGAGTAAAAAATCTATATAACTAAAACAAATATAGATATATGAAAGTATTATCAGAGAAAGAGAACAGGAAGCGGGGGGTGGGGGTGGACTGGATTTTATTTGGGGGGAAAGGGTGGCGGCATGAGGAGGAAAAGGTCACAGGAGGAGACTGGCATAGCAAAGATGTCACGATATGAAACTTTCCGGGCGTGTGCAAAGTCTCCATGACGTAGCCAATTTTTATCAGATTGAATTCCTGGTTCATTCTAGACGTTTACGATCGATTGTTCTGTTTTAAGAAAAGTGTTGTTTTAAATGATATTAGCAAGTGTCTGGGTCAACACCCCGTATGTCAGTGAGTGTCGATCCCCGTATATTAGTAATGGACAAAATAACACCTTTTACGTCACTAAGTACACTGATCAAACCCTTTAGTGTTCAAAGTGGCAGGTCGATAACTTAACGTCACTGAATGTACAAATCAACAGCTTTAATATGAGTTTTATTGATAGTGACTGTACAGACCAAAAGCCGAAATGTTAGTGAGTGCACAGACCAGCAACCAAAATGATAGTGAGTGCATAGACCAACAACCGGAATGTTAGTGAGTGCAGACAAACAACCGGAATGTTAGTGGGTGCACAGACCAACAACCGGAATGTTAGAGAATGAACAGACTAACAACCAGAATGTTAGTGAATGAACAGACCAACAACCGGAATGTTAGTGAGTGCACAGACCAACAACCGGAATGTTAGTGAGTGCACAGACAAACAAACCGGAATGTTAGTGAATGAACAGATCAACAAGCAGAAAGTTAGTGAGTGCACAGAAAACACCAGTATGTGTGTGAAATCACAAAGCAACAGCTCTATTGGTGAACGCATGCTTTATCAATCTGTGTTATTTTGGAATCCAACATATGAAGGTAAGAAAACGTTTTCATCAGGTAAATAAAAGAAAAGTACGTTATTAGCTTTAATTTTTTTGGGGGGAGGGGGTACTTTTTTTTTTTTTGGGGGGGGATGGTAGTCACTCACAATGGCATCCATTCCCAATCCACCCATCATATCCCACTGTGTGGGATAACGTTTGTTTTGTAATCCGTCAACGTACAACGACGTTATCTTGGACTCAGTTCAAAAATGCTCGACTATTCTCACATACCCACCACCCACCATCGCTCAGATCTTCATGTCTCTATCAGTCTTCGGGTTGTTCTAGAATAGCTGTATCCTAGTATAAACACAGCTTTAGCTATATGGGGAAACAATATAAATGAATGAAATCCAGAACTGAATTTTCTGCTGTTAATTCTAAACTTGTTGGTCATTTTAGAAATGTCCCTTCGGTTCCTGTATCAAACTGTGCAAATTGGTCTGTCTATTTTTTTTCTACTTATGTACTGAACTGTCTATTTTTTTTCTAATTATGTACTGGATCTGTCTACTTCTAATTATGCAGTGTGCCTGTCAGTGTTTTTTCTAATTCTGCTGTAGATCTCTGGATATGTTTCCTAACATCAGTCTTCATAAACTGCGCAGATTTCGCATTGCACACAGGCCATTAGCTTAAATATTGTCACTAGGTTTATTTATTTTATCTTCCTTCCTTCTGCTCCTTTATCTTGCTCCTCCCATCTCTCTCTCTCTCTCTCTCTCTCTCTCTCTCTCTCTCTCTCTCTCTCTCTCTCTCTCTCTCTCTCTCTCTCTCAACTTTTCTATCTGTACCTCGCATCTCTACATCTCTTTCTACTTCTCTACCTTTACCTCTCTTGTTCACCTCTCCCACCCACCCTTACTGCCTCTCTCTTTCACCCTCTCTCTCACTTAAAAGATTTGTATTGTTGAAAAACAAGCCATAAAATTAATTTTAGCAAGGTGACCGCAAGACACCAAACAACTTCCGTCTACTCTACAATTTCGAAATGTTAACAATCTTATTCTCGTTCTCAACACAAACCTCAACGCAGACCACGCTGTGTACAATCTCTCTCTTTGCTTGCAAGATTGGCAGATACACCAATGACGTCTAACGTATTAATATTCCAAAGCTCATTCATTTAGGGAGTTGTTGAGCAAGTCTGGAATTTTTTGGAACGTAAAACATGACCCACAGCCAAAGATCTCACACTTGAAGATGTTAGTATTACATAGACATCAATGAAATCATGGACCCCTTGTTCTTCTGCCGCGTTTAAAATACGTATATCATATATATACATGAAAACTGTACTTGCCTGAACTTGCCATTAGAAGTATTCATGTATTATGTATTAATTATTGTCATTCTATATATTACAAATTTTAGTGTAGTAGTTATATCTTTATTCTTCGCACTATTATTTCCTCGAAAGCCTTTGGACACGGTTTTTTTTTTTTACTTTTAGTTCTTTATTACTGTTACTATTTAGTATTGCTGCTGTCGTTGATGTTAATTGGAAGTATGATTACAGAAACGACAAGTTTGTCAATAGCCCATCTTAATTTTCGATATTGTAATTTAGTTTAGTCGTTCGTTCTCTATGGCTGTATGTGATTTTTTTCTCTCTCGCTCGCTCGCTCGCTCTCTCAGAGTAGAGGCGGCAACGATGAAAGAGCAGTGAAGTTTACTACTTGGCTGCACACGTTAACTGCTTTGTCCGATTTAAGTCCCGTGACGTCATTAGTGTTGCCCTGATCAGCCTTGGCTCATTGGGCGTATAAAGAACTGGAGCACACGTCACAACTTGAGTAATTGATCTGTTTTTCCTATCCTTTATTTTTTTTTCTTTTGTTTCTTAAACTCATTTCATCATTATTTGCCCCCCCCCCTTCCCCGTCCTTTAAAAATTAAAAAATAAGTAAACAGATTTATTTCCCTTCTTTTCTTTACGGGAATAGAATTTATTTCCCTTTTTCTTATCTTCGTTTCTTTATTTCCCTCTTCTTGAAATAAATATACCTCTGCTGTCTTCCGTTGGAAGTAAAAACGGCTTGTGAATTATCCTGATTTTTTTGTATTTTTCTTGTAACAAACTTGGCCTGCGTATGTGTGTGTGTGTGTGTGTGTGAGAGAGAGAGAGAGAGAGAGAGAGAGAGAGAGAGAATGAATGTGTGTCGTGTGTGTCTGTGGAGGGGGGGGGGAGGGATTTTGATAAAATCCTTTATTTTCTTCTCTTTATTTTCTATTCATAGTTACTTCTCGATACATTTTTAAAAAACACATTTTCAATCCATTTTAAAATAAAATTTTATTATGTGTGCCTGTGTGTGTCTGTGTTTGCCTCTGTGTGCCTGTGTGCATATATACATATGTGCATCTCTGTTCAAAGTGGGATGGATGGAGTGAAGTAAGGATGGGGGCGTATATATGCATATTGCGTATTTTTAAATGGCCTGAGTGACATTTGCTAAAACTTTATTACAAGTATGTAAGAGTCGATCGACAGAGAAGTAGACGAATATCTATATGGCTAATGAATACATTTGAGGATAGCGAATAGATACAAATAAAATGATTGATAGATAAATCGTTCGAAAGATAGGCAAAGAGAATATGGCAATGTATGGATGGATGGGTGGACGGACGGATAGATAGATAAAGAGAGAGAGAGAGAGGAATGGTAAACACAGAGTTTTTTACTCACACATAAGGTCATGAATTTGATTTTAAGAGAATATCGGCACATATATATGTAATTCGCCCTATTCTGTATTTCTGGTTGTTCTGTAATGTGTGTAATTTATGGTATTTTGTAATCAGCCCTATTCTATAATTCGTCCTATTCAGTAATTCGCGCTATTCAATAACTCGCGCCATTCAGTAATCCGCCAGTCGGCAATCAGCAACGTACAACAGACTTAGCAAGGACAAACAATACGTACACATGTGTGCCTTTCATTGAATAGAATACAAATCTGTTTACCGTGACGTAATTAGGGAAATCATTTTTTACATTTACTGAAAATAAACTGACTGATCGTACATGTTACGGTGACGTAATCAGGGGGATTATTTTTTTTTACATTTACTGAAACTGACTGATCGTACATGTTACGGTGACGTAATCGGGGGGATTATTTTTTTTACATTTACTGAACATAAACTAACTGAACGTACATTTTACCGTGACGTATTTTCTCAAAGTAAATATCACTCATATATTACAACAACAAAAACCAACCAATAATTACTTCACCATGAGTATGTCACCAATATAAGAACTAACTCAGTCACCAGTACTAGGCCTATATAAGTCACCATTAAGTCTGTCACAAAATACAAGCACTAATTATATTACCGTATAAAAACAAATACAGTCAAACCTAATAAATCGATCATCATTTAATCAACCACCAAAATAAATAATGACATCACCACCCCCAATGACAGCAATACAAGTATTACAACTAATATAATCACTAGTATTAAATCAATTACCATTAAATCCGTCATCAATACAAGAAATAATACCATCATTAAAAAAGAAACTAAGATAATCACGGGTATTACATTTGTTGTCTTTCGTACTTCACAGATAGCGACCGCTAACATCATTAGTACCAACAACAACAAAAAACAGCACCATCTTACAAGTACTAACACCAAACACTAAATATAGAGTCATTATTTCCATCTTACAAGTACTAACACCAAACACTAAATATAGAACCATTATTTCCATCCTACGTCACCCAAAATTTCACCACAAAAATATAGCGTTCACGCCATCACCCATACCAGCTTCACCACCAGTCACAACACTACCATCATCACCATAGTAAACGCAAACACCAGTCCCAGTGCCAGTACTGACACCATCACCAGCCTCTCCATCAAACCTACAGGTACACTGCATTCGTAGTGCGAGACAGCAATCGCTTCTTGTGAACTGATTGTGCTAATGGAAACGGTCTCGCGGGGCGAAATAAAAGATGCTATCTGTTAGTCGCTGTCTCCTGACCGAGCCAGTTTAATCGGCAATGGCTCAGCACAGAAAACAGGGCAATCTGATAGCTTTGAAATGTGGTGGTCAAACGGCAGACTGCTGAAAGAAACCGTAAAGCATTTTTTTTTATGCTTCACCGAGGATCTTAACAAAACGCAAAAGCCTGTAGGAAGGAAGAAGAGGATGCGATTTTTTTCTTCTTTCTTCCATTTTACTTTTACTCTAGCTCCTTCTGTCAAGGGTAGGTTAATGTGACACGATAAATAGAAAATATCTTTGTTGTCTGGCGCGGATGACGTTGTTGTGGTTCGGGATCAGAAATGTATTACGCCATATTATTCATTTGTTTATGTCTACACAGACCGAGGTTCTTTGAATAAATAGCAGCTGTTTAGTGGCACTTTCACTAAACCCCAAAGCGTCGCCTTCTCTGCGATTGCTAAAAAAAAAAAAAAAAAAAAAAAAATCTTAGCGGAGGGAGATAGTCGCTTAGTGTTCCCATAACTACAGGTGGGGTGTCTTTCGGTCAAGCGAAATTGACCTCATCCTATTCGACAAAGCGAGCAGAAAAGAGCAGCAAATGAAGACTAAGGAAATATTAGAAGGTATAATAATTGTGTATACGGAATAATAAAATACTAGATCTAGACCCTAGATCAAACAATTGTGCTTTAAAAATAATTTATAAACATAAAATGTCATACTCTTCACGACTGAATCATTCTTAATTGTTAAATGCCTGACTGTCACATAAGAAGCTCAGTCTACAATGTGTCAATATGTGTCATTTCAATGTGTCATTCAATACGATGTGTCAATACAATGTGAACCTGGACCACTAGAGCGATTAAATGTCTAAGGACTATTATACAATCTGAATTTTGAAAAGAGAATAGAAAGTATATGGTGATGTTAGCATCATACTCACTGAAATGACACAACGTATTGACACACTGAATTGACACACTGAATTGACACATCGAAATGACACACTGTATTGACACACTGAATTGACACATCGAACTGACACACTGAATTGACACACTGAATTGACACATTGAAATTTACACATTGAATTGACACTGTATTGACACATATTGACACAGTTTGACTGACATATTGAACTGACACATTGAATTGGCACATTGTATTGACACATTGAATTGACACATTGTATTGACTCATTGAACTGACACATTGAACTGACACATTAAATTGACACAATGTATTGACACATTCAATTGGCACATGGTCACAGTATCTTTATCAAACTTAAAGACAGTTATTAAATTGCACGTTTCGTTAGAGTTTATAAATTAGTACAAGATTACAGTATTATATAAAGTTCCAAAATTCCCCCTTTTCCTCCCTTTTGTGAGTTCGTTATGTATACCGTACGCATTGCTTTAGCACTTTGTTCAAATCTCTATTTAATTCACGTTCTGATGGAATATCTCTACACACTAAATATACTTAGTAACTATTTATAGAACATCTCATCTCCTGGTGTCATATACGTGAAATAATTATCTCTAATTATTTTTGATGATTTCATGCATATTTCTCTTATGTTTTAAAGTGAGGGAGGGATGGGATTGGACGAATGAACAAACAAAGCTGGTTAATAACTAGATCCTTGATCGTATTGAAAGGGAGCTACTTGCTGGCAAAAATTATAACTGACTATCAGGACGTACAATTTACTGAAAAAATGTGCATGCATACAGCAAATTCGTTTGTAATTTCAGAAATTGAAGGCTCGCACAATCATTAATATTTGGAGTATTTATTATGTTAACAATTTATATCTAATATAATAATACAGTATATAATGGCAATCATTCCTTGAGTTTATATAAGCCACTTATTAAGTCCGATAGTTAAGTAACAGTACATTAAGTCTGATATGTAAGTAATAGGTTATAAGTCCGATAATTCAGTAACAGCTTGTTAAGTTCGATAGTTAGGATAATAGAAATTAATAAAATGAAGTCACACAAACACAATTATTTAAGGAAATAAATTTATTGGGGAGGGATTTGTTGCTTTCTAAGAATACAATGCTCAGAGTCACGCACATCTTAAGTTTACTTAAAATCGAATATCAATAGATTAATGAGATAAAATGTTGTAATTAATAATTAAAAATACAAAAGTGAAAAATATTATTATTTGGATATACAAATGAGAGTAAGGAGACAGATCGAGACAGAAAGACACAGAGAGATAGAAAGAAATAGCGACAGAAAGAGACAGAGAGAGAACGTGACACAGAGAGAAAGAAGCAGAGAAACAGACCAAAACATCCTGAGATACAGGGACTGAAAGAAATACAGAATGATAAACCGAGGCCGATAAAAGCGTTTAATGTAAATAGGTCCTTATTAAATCTGCACTGTAAAGTCAGACAGACCGAGAGACGGAGAAAAAACAATGTAAATAGGTCCTTATTAAATCTGCAATGTAGAGACAGACAGACAGAGAGACAGAGAAAAAAACAATGTAAATAGGTCCTTATTAAATCTGCACTGTAAAGACAGACAGACCGAGAGACAGAGAAAAAACAATGTAAATAGGTCCTCACTTATATTAAAGAGGATTTGAACCATTATGATCCGCTCCTTTTTGTAGAGTTACCAGAATTGGATGGATTCTTAACCAAACTGAATATCTCACGGTGTTTGGCGATGATAGTGATGCTGGTGATGAGGAAGAGAATAAAATCGATAACGATGTCGGTGAATAAGTATTATGAAGAGGAAGATGTTGAAAATGAGCGATGAATCCGTACTCTGAAAGCATTCTAAATAAAAGTGATTCGATTATACACCTTAACGATCTTAATCTCTGCATCTTACAGTAAATGGCAACAGGCAATCACTAAACTGAAACCATATTTCAAGCATGGCTGCACATAAAATTTCACAGTTAAACATTTTACCTAATTATCTAACAATGTTTTCATATCAAGACTTCTAGTGTGTGTGTGTGTGTGTGTGTGTGTGTGTGTGTGTGTGTGTGTGTGTGTGTGTGTGTGTGTGTGGTGTGTGTGTGTGTGTGTGTGTGTGTGTGTGTGTGTGTGTGTGTATGTGCGTGTGTGTCGTGTGGTGGTAGTGTTCATGCATGCATGCTCCGTTGACCTATATTTTGTGGATGTAACTTTCTGGGATTGTTCAAACGATATTTTCTTTACTTTGCACTGTAAACAATATGATCTTATTGAACGACATCCATTCATCTCTTTATTACCGCAATTTCCCTTGCTTCTCTCATTTCCTCTTTTCAACTGAGTAATTTCCCTTTGCTAGTTGCACGTGAAGACACGGAGTTACAACGGGGGCAAATGGCAGCAAAGTAAAGAACTAACTCTTTTCGTAACATTTTTCATATTCACGTCTGTGAGGGAAAAAGAAGAAAAATATTATTCTTAAAATTATGTCCGATGTACCGGATGTACTAAAATAAGCCTGATGTAGAAGTGGGTCTACTATAGAGTAAAGAACAAGACCCTACGTAAGTGTTGTTCGAGGTCAGAAGTCAGTTGCATTGTGCAAAATGGGCCTGGTGAACGAATGTTGTCTAGAATGGATCTGATTTATGAGTTGTAACACGGACTCTGACTTGTGACGGTTAGAATGGATCTAATTTATGAGTTGTCATCATGAGTCTGACTTCGGACGGTTCTCTAGAATAGATCTAATTTATAAGTTGTCATCATGAGTCTGACTTCGAAAAATTCTCTAGAATAGATCTAATTTATAAGTTGTCATCATGAGTCTGACTTCGAAAAATTCTCTAGAATAGATCTAATTTATAAGTTGTCATCATGAGTCTGACTTCGAAAAATTCTCTAGAATTTTTTTTAATTTATGAGTTGTCACAATGAGTCTGACTTCTGATGGTTGTCCAAAATAGATATGGCACAGGAGTCTTCTTCACTGTAGGTACGTGTTCCACTAGAGTGTTAAAGATAGACAAGCTATGATTTACCATAGGTCTGTTGCTTTAGACTTTTGAAGTGTTTGCTGCATGGTGGTTTTTGGGATTTGTTCATATAGATCTATCAGCATATGCAATTTGTTTACACGGGTCTGCTCTGTATAGCAGTCAAAATAGGTCTATTGGTGTATATCTGAGTGAGTTTACTGGTCTATATCTTAATGGGTCTACTATGTATATCTCACAAAGTAGGTCTATTGGTATATATCCAAGTGGCTGCTCATGTATATCTGTCTAAGAGTTTCTACTGGTATATATCTTAATAGGTCTTCTAGTGCATATTTAAGTGGGTCTATAGATGTATACGTGGGTCTATGCTATTCCCTTCAATAGATATGTTAATGTATGTCGTATTCAATGGATATGTTAATGTATGTCGTATTCAATGGATATGTTAATGTATATCGTATTTAATAGATATTTAATGAATGTCGTATTCAATAGATATGTTAATGTATGTCGTATTTAATAGATATGTTAATGTATGTCGTATTTAATAGATATTTAATGTATGTCGTATTCAATGGATATGTTAATGTATGTCGTATTTAATAGATATGTTAATTTATGTCGTATTTAATAGATATTTAATGTATGTCGTATTCAATGGATATGTTAATGTATGTCGTATTCAAGTGGATCAGATGGTGTATGTGTTCACAGGGGTGTGGGAAAGTTCATCAAATGGATGTGCATGAGATTTGTTCAAAGAGATCTACTACTAGTGGTGCGACTTGTCCGAGTGTGCTTTGCTGTTTAATTGTGAATGCTGTTCAATTGTCTGGTGTGAATGCTGTTTAATATGGTATGCTGTTCAATGTCATGTGTGAATTCTATTCAGGGGTCATGTGTAAATGTTGTTCAATGGTCTGGTGTGCGTGTTGTTCAGTGGTCCGGTGTGAATACTTTAGTCCGATTTCCACATAAAGCAAGTGATGTATTTGATGGACTCGTGCAATTCTTAAATCAGCAAAAAATGAACAATTCGTTCTCAAAACCTGTTGGTCACACTACTAGTTTGCTTAATGTTAAATAGCTTTGCTTCATCCAACAAATGCACGTCAGTCTAAAGGTTTGCAAATGCTACAAGTTTTCTTCGAACGTAGTACGTCACTCTATAACGTTTACATATACTAGGACCGTTCCTTCAGCTTACAAAATTACGTTACTCTATAAAGTTTACATATACTAGGACCGTTCCTTCAGCTTACAAAAGTATGTCACTCTATAAAGTTTACATATACTAGGACCGTTCCTTCAGCTTACAAAATTACGTTACTCTATAAAGTTTACATATACTAGGACCGTTCCTTCAGCTTACAAAAGTATGTCACTCTATAAAGTTTACATATACTAGGACCGTTCCTTCAGCTTACACAATTACGTTACTCTATAAAGTTTACATATACTAGGATCGTTCCTTCAGCTTACAAAAGTACGTGATTTTATTAAATTTGCAAATCCTAGGACCTGTCTTTCACTCTAAAGCGTACATCACTCTAATAAGTTTGCAAATATATTGTACAATGTTTCCTTCGTCCCTTAAGTGTGCTGCACGCTAAATTTTACAGTATGTTACTCGCCAAATTTTACATCACAGCCCAAACTTACTTCATCTTACAAAGTTACATTCTCTGCAACACTTTTCATCGCACCAGATCTTACATCTTACACATCGCTCCACACAGTGTGTCATCATCCTAAATTTACGTCATCTTACAGTCTTACAAATATCCTGTAAAGTCTCCGTCACTGCCTAGAGAGCATAGTGAACATAACCAAGCTTTCACGTACTGCTGTGAACACAGCGTGACTGTTTATTATTCAACTCTTCGTCTGAATCGAAAAGAAATAAATGAAGTCAAATTAAAAGTAAGAAATTAAGTCAGATTAAAATTAATAAATGAAATCAGATTAAAAGTAATAAATGAAGTCAGATAAAAATCAATAAATGAAGTCAGATTAAAAATCAATAAATGAAGTCAGATAAAAATTAATAAATGAAATCAGATTAAAAGTAATAAATGAAGTTAGATTAAAGTTAGTAAATGAAGTCAGAATAAATGTAATAAAGAAGGTCAGACTAAGAGAAATGAATAAGTCATAAGAAAAAGAAATTAATTTTGAATTCAATTTCTTTTGAAGTCATATCAAAAAGAAATTATTGAAATAGATCAAAAGTAATGAATGAAGTCAGATTCAAAGATATTAATGTCGGATTTAATAATGAACGATGTCAGATTAAAATAAATGAATGAAATCAGATTTAAATACATGAACGTCTCATGAAAAGTAATGATAGTCATATTAATGAATGAAATGTGATTCAAAGAAATTAATATCATAGTAAAAGAAATTAAAGAAGTCAAATTAAAAGATAATAATGCCATTTTAAAACTTCTGAATATTAGATATTAAAAAAATTATTGAAGTCAGATAAGCACATGAATGTCAGGTTAAAGGAAAAAGGCTAACAGCAAGGTACCGCAAGACAAGACAACGCACTGTACATCACTAAACAATAATACACAGTGCTGACCAAATATCACTTTTCAAAACATTCTTAGCGCTAGTGCTGTCAAAACTTCCGGTCCATGACAAGGCATTTATTATTTGATATTATTAGTTAACTTTGCACTTCAGGAAGGTTTGTACACACATTAACTGGATGTGTTCTAATATATAATCTCATGTTCTATTATATAATCTCATGTTCTATTATAATAATCTCATGTTCTATTACATAATCTCATGTTCTATTATATAATCTCATACGATTAACAATCACAAATATTAATTACTCATTCTTATTGAAGAAAAATGGACTTTAATTAAATTATTAAAATCAGAAAAGTGGAGATGAACGTGATCGTGCATAATTATAAAAAAAATATTTTAAAAATATATTTAATACGATAATTATTAACTCACTTTGTAATTAAAATTACGCGAGAGTTTGCACATTGTTCTATTCTACAACGCTAACAGTAATTGCAGGCGATGTAGTACAACAACATCAACAACATAATTGTAGTTTCCACAGCGCTCTAAGAACTCAAATTAATTGTTATCACTGTAGTACTCCAACAAGAAAAAGTAGTTGTAATCACTGAAGTACTCCAACAAACATAAAGTAATTGTTATCACTTTAGTACTTCAACAACAAAAGTTAACTGTAATCATTACACTACTTCAACAACAAAAGTTAACTTAGTCATTACACTACTTCAACAACAAAAGTTAACTTAGTCATTACACTACTTCAACAACAAAAGTTAACTTAGTCATTACACTACTTCAACAACAAAAGTTAACTTAGTCATTACACTACTTCAACAACAAAAGTTAACTTAGTCATTACACTACTTCAACAACAAAAGTTAACTTAGTCATTACACTACTTCAACAACAAAAGTTAACTTAGTCATTACACTACTTCAACAACAAAAGTTAACTTAGTCATTACACTACTTCAACAACAAAAGTTAACTTAGTCATTACACTACTTCAACAACAAAAATTGTAATCGCTATAGTATTCCAGCAACAAAAAGTAATTATAATCACTACAGTATTCCAGCAACAAAACGTAACTGTACTCTCTACAGAATTCCAAGAACTAAAAGTAATTTTATAATCACTGCAGTACTCCAAAGACTAGAAGTAATTTTGTAATCACTACAGTACTCCAAGAACTAAAAGTAATTGTAATCACTACTATGCCCCATCAGATAAAAGTGACTGTCAGCAATCCACAAATAACAGTAATTGTCAACACCTTTAAACCCACAGTACAGATAAGTAAACATCTATACTGATCTACCGCAGCAACTAAAATAACAGTCTATAATTCAATGTCAAATCGTAAGACTAACAGTCTATAGCCATTGTACCAAAATGGTAGGCGTAACTCTGCGCTGGTTTGATCACAGCAGAGAAGTACTTGTAACTACACTAATAAAATAAATTAAGATTACCATCACTTGTAATTCGTTATGAAAGATTAATTAATAATAATAATTTTCATTAGCTAAGTGGCGTGGCCGTCACACAATGCAAAGTATTTTACAGTATTTTACACGGGACCTGTAATGTAAAGTACAAAGTATATAACGATTCATATTAATATATCGTAAAAGCATTTAATACAGGAATCGTCACTATCCTGTAAAATGTATTTAACACGGGACCTCTCAATGCAATGAAAAAGTATTTAACTCGAGAACTATAGTTATGATCGCATTGTAAAGTATTTAACGTGAGACCTATTATCGCACTGTGAGACCTATTATCGCACTGTAAAGTATTTAACGTGAGACCTATTATCGCGTCGTAAAGTATTTAAGTTGAGAGCTGTTATCGCACTGTAAACTATTTAACGTGAGACCTATTATCGCATTGTAAAGTATGTAACGGTGAGACCTGATATCGCACTGTAAAGTATTTAACGTGAGACCTATTATCGCACTGTAAAGTATTTAACGTGAGACCTATTATCGCACTGTAAAGTATTTAACGGGAGACCTGATATCGCACCGTAAAATATTTAACGTGAGACCTATTATCGCATTGTAAAATATTTAACGCGAGACTCTGATATTTACAATTGTATCATCATGCACAGTACCTGAAGGTCATGTCGTGTTGACATTTAACAAGTTTGATAACAATTAAGTTTAGAAATAGGTACAGGCAAATTTGCTCCACCACAAATGTCATAGAGTTAGATATTTCTAGATAGCAAAAAAAAGTTTGTTTAAAGTAGGATTAGATGTAGATATATGACATAATTATCGTGCAGAGATAATCACTACTTATCACTATATAGATTATATAGAACTATTTGTTAAACTATCGTTAGTTTATAACTCATCTATAATATAATACTTTCAACAAAAGTAGATCCGAACACAGATTATAGTATGATTAGAAACAGTCGATAATACACTGGTATAAAACGTATACATTAACAAGGGAATAGAAACAAAGTTATTTTTAGGTGCATTTGAAAATATTGTATAAGTTACACTTTACGATTTACTATTGTACGTCATTGGGTCTCATGTTAAATACTTTTACAGTAAAATAACAACTCAGGAAAAGAATATGCTAGCACTTGCTGATTAATCAGTTCCAAGTAGAAGGGTAGTTTTTTTCTGACTAATAGTGTCACACTTGTTCATAACAATTTCATCCAAAGGGGATAGACTAAAAGTTAATTTGTTGAAGAAAGTTGACATGACCTAGCATAGCCTTCACTGTCTGACAGGACCTAGCATAGCATCCACTGTCTGACGGGACCTAGCATAGCCTCCACTGTCTGACAGGACCTAGCATAGCATCCACTGTCTGACAGGACCTAGCATAGCATCCACTGTCTGACAGGAACTATCATAGACTCCACTGTCTGACATTATCAAGTATGGCCTCCGTTGCTTGATTTTATGAAATTAAACTGCCTGTTTGGTAGGTTTATATTGCAGTGTTTTCATTTAATCATACTGTTTGACATTTGCTTTAGTCCCGCTGCTCTCATCACGAAGCTTGTGACAACACATCAAGTCCATGACTCACTATACTGCCGGATGACTGAAATTATGGGGAGCGTTTCGGGGTGGGCTGATTCCATGCACTAAACGACAAAAAAGTCTACAGCAATCACCCCGCCTCTAAACCACGAAACTTGCAGTTGCGAGTTGTGCTGATTTCAGACGTTTACGTGTCACGAGATCGTCACGTAACTGAGGTCACCTTAGTGCACCCCGCATGTCGCGTTCTGGGGCCAGGTGTCTTACCAGTGAAGATCCGCTTCCGGCCGCGTGTTGTATTTTGCTCGGGCAGCACGTACTTGTGAGCAGTTGGTTTCACAGTCTGGTCAGACCTGTATCATCCAAACGTGAGAGTGAGAGAGAGGGGAGAAGAGCAAAGAAAAAAAAAGTGATTTCCGGCGTCGCACACTCCAATCGCATTAGCAGAACTGGTACACCCCGAGCGATGTAAACATAGAAGCGAACAACAACGGCAGTCGACTGAGGTGCCAAAGGCAACAGTATGTCAAAACCGCTGACGCTCTTGACAGGTGAAACACATACCGCTACCCCATACATCGTCACGTTCCTGACAACACATACCGCTAGCCATAATTGTCTCGTTCCTGAGAAGTACCGCTAGCCACAAATCGTCATGTTCTTGACAACATGTACCGCTAGCCATAAATCGTCATATTTTTGACAACATGTAGACCTACCGATAGCCGTGCATCGTCACGTTCCTGACATGTACCGCTAGCCATAAAATCGTCACGTTCATGAGAACACGTACTCATAATCTGAGGTCACGCTTAAATACTAAATGCTGGCGGGTTCCAGCGCTCTTTTGCCTGGAGCGCTGCATTAAAATAGCAGCGTCACGCAAGGTGTGTTAGCACTCTTTTTTTTCGTCGCAAGCTTACCTGGCACGGGCAGGTTATTCTTTCTGCCCACAACATAGCTATGGAGATGGAGTGGGGGAGAGAAATACGTCTCACAATCGTCCTGTCACTGGGTATAATACAGGACAGAGTGTTTAATTCTCTTCGTCATGGTTAAATGGGGACAGTGGATCTTAAATCGATGTCAGAACAAAAAGCCAGTTTGCTCAGTGGTTGCTGCTGTGTGTTTTAAAGCAGTGAAAGAAGCCGTGTGCTAAAGTTGAACTTAAGAGTACACGTGGGTCTACTGAACAGTTTTCTACTTTTTCTGCCTTTCAATCTGTTTGCTCGGTGGCTACAATTAAAGAAATCTGACAAGGTGTTTCAAAGACATGGCGTGCCAACAAAACCTTTGCTAAGCATTATTTATATGAAAGTCCAGCAACACACAAGACAAATGGTCTAAACTTCATTCATACAGCTACTGATATGAAGCAATAAATGGTCTAAACTTCATTTATACAGCTACTGATATGAAGCAATAAATGGTCTAAACTTCATTTATACAGCTACTGATATGAAGCAATAATGGTCTAAACTTCATTTATACAGTTACTTATATGAAGCAATAAATTCAAATGTTTTCTTAAACCCGGATATTTTCTTTCAAAGAATTTTTTCAAGTATGACATTTAGACTCAGGATTTTCTTAATAAAACATTTGTTTTTTAACCTTTGTGTAATGTCACATAAAAGTAGCACTTTAAACTGTAATTATTTTATGTTGACAGTATAGTTACAAGTGCTGAAGAAAAAATCAAATGTTCCACGCAAAGGTGTGTGTGTGTGTGTGTTATTTTAATTTTGTGTTCCTGGCTGAATTATGACGTACGTGCAATGAGCCAAAATTCAGAGTATCGATTTCTAATTCCATTAAATATTTAAAATTGTTGAAGGCTCACAAACAATTAAGATTGCTTAGTGGCACGTGACTACGCACCTGTAAACAGAATTATTCCACAATATCACGTACCTGTAAAGAGAACGGTAAGTGCTGCACTGACTGTAAAGTAATCCCGTTGCACCTGGTTGACAGAGATAGGGATGTGTGGATTCTGTAAAAGTCGTCACAGCCTATTCACTTCTCGCGCGTTCCGCGAACTCGCTTTTGGCATTTTGAACTCACAGCCAGCTGTTCACACGAAGAATTGACCCTGTCTCGAAGAAAAGTGTGACATAGTCACCTATGGACGATAATTTCTCTGCAGTGGATGACGATTTCGCTTTCTCGCAGGTAACTGTGACGTTTACGCTTTCTCGCGGATAATTGTGACGCTTTCGCTTTCTCTCAGGTAACTGTGACGTTTACGCTTTCTCTCAGATAATTGTGACGTTTTCGCTTTCTCGCAGATAACTGCGACGTTTACGCTTTCTCTCGGATAATTGTGACGCTTTCGCTTTCTCTCGGATAATTGTGACGGTTTCGTTTTCTCCCAGGTAACGGTGACGTTTACGCTTTTTCTCGGATAACTGTGACGCTTTCGCTTTCTCGCAGGTAATTGTGACGCTTTCCTACATGGACGGTCGTATCTCAGTGATGTTATTCACGACAGCTGTTGCATTGTTGTTGTTTTGAATAGTGAAATAACGTTTGAGTCAGCCGGCAATAAAATAGCTCATTTGGAAGTTTCTTTCAAGTGATGGCAACTTGGCACGGAAATTATTTCGCTCATTTAAACAAAGCCTAATTAGCTCGAACTCTCAAAGATTGTCATGACTCAGATGCTTGTTTGCCAACCTCAGAAAGCCAATAACTCTCTCTATTTAAAGAACAAACAAACAAACAACCAAACAAACACGTTCGTTGTGACGTAAACGAACTTGAACGCGTGCTGGCTGTCTGCTTTTTCTTTCGAAATGAAACATTTCCCACCTATTCACATTCTTTCATGAGAGTATCGTCACCTTTCTTCGTCCATTAATTTGTTCTGACACCGGATTCAGTTGGCTAGACTTTCAGACTGCCAGGATTAACACCGCCTACCTCTCTCAGAGGTCTGGAACACCTTCGGCGACACGTGCTAGATACTCCTAGACTTCAAGAGCGATCGAAGATGGAGTTTTGATCAGAGGTGAAACCAAGAAGCAACGAAAGACAGCTAAAAGTGCGTAAGGAGAAGAGGGTAACGGAGACGGGGGGGGGGGGCGGGGGGGTGTAATACGGGTAAGCAAATTTGGTGTTAAAATTTTCAGGGCTTGAGGAGTGTAGGAAGTGCTCTTCTACTCTCAGACTGCGTTCTCGGGGAGCACCCTCTGTCAGTAGCGTGAACGGTGGAGAGAGGTGGGGTGAAGAATATTTTTTTGGCAGGAGGGACACGAAGAAAGCTAGAGGCACTTGGGCAGAAGCGAAGAATGTGGTGGGTAAAAGAAAGCAAGCACGAGGGAGAAAACGAGAGGCTGAGAAAGATGGGTGGGACTTTTTCTTACATTAAAAAAGAAACATAATGAGAATAAGGCTATAAGAGGGATGCCGGTTTCTGCGGAGGTTCAGTGATTGACAGGTATGGATCAATTTCCAGCAGTGACGACAGCACGCGTGGTGTGGTCCACACTAGGCACGCATGCATCACGCTGCTTGTCGCTCTGTAATCCCAATTTATGTTTTTTGCGGGGCGAGGGGGAAAGATAGATTGTTGTTGTGTGTTTTTTTTCCTTTTAAAGAAAACTATAAACAACCCTTTTAAAACTGAATCACCACTTGACCCTTGAATGCGCGCGCATAAAAGTGCTTTCTTTTTCCGTCCTTCTCTCCGCCCAAAGTTTCCGCAAGTAAAACGTTTAAGACTTCGTCAACTTGCTGCAAATTCTCTCCATGTCCTGGGTGTTACGTAGCGCACTCACGCGTCTTCGAGCACCTCAATAATTTGCGTCGTCTAAAACAGGCCTTGTGCACGTCACACTTCTATCTTTCTCACAAAAGCATACACTTATACACACATTAAATGTAGCCTTTTTCATCAGTAGGCCTTGTGCACGTCACACTTGTAACCTTCTCACAAAAGCATACACTTATACACACATTAAATGTAGCCTTTTTCATCAAAGTAGGCCTTGTGTACGTCACACTTGTAATAGCTACTATAGTCACGTGATCATTTCGAGGGGACAAAGCTATATATGCTTTCACTTTATATTAAAATATTAATGAACTTTTTTTTTTTCCGATATCACTACATGCACGATTTTTATGGGTTGAACTGCGGCATCTTAACATTTTAAATAAAGTAATGCATCAATGATTACTACTTAATGATTCAGTGATTACTACATCAAAGAATGAATTAAATATCAAGTTTAGTAGCCTTCAATACGCCTTTATAGCGAAAGACAGACAAAGAAATCAATGCTGATATAGGGTGGGGTGGGGTGGGCAATAATAGCTCATTTATACGGCTGATTTTGGCAAGAGAATTTCGTTAACTTTGCATTTTAGCATTGGAATAGACACCTTACAAGAGTTTTTTTCCCTTGCTGTTCGTATAGACTGAAGTAGACCTGTATGGTTGTCAATGAACAAAAGCATGTCTCTGAATTAGGCCTGTATGGTTAAAGATTGTCTATGAACAAAAACATGTGTCTGAAGTAGGCTTGTATGGTTAAGGATTGTCAAAGAACAACAGCATGTCTGAAGTAGGCCTGTATGGTTAAGGATTGTATATGAACACAAAAATGTGTCTGAAGTAGGCCTGTATGGTTAAGGATTTTCAATGAACAAAAGTTTGTTTGAATTAGTCTCGTGTTGCATGTGACAATTCAAACACAAATCGAAAGTATAGCCGACGTTAAACCGATTGTTTCTTAAAACACTGGAAAACTGTTGATTAATTTCCCTAACGACCTATCAGTTATTTCTCACCGACATTTACCTTTCACTCCTTCTGGAATCTTAAAAGTACCAAATATTATTTTAATAAAGCTATTAACCATTACTGTAAATGCATTAAATATATTTCAGTAGAACCAAACTTCAGGACAGCTATTTATGTCAGTATTGTACTGCTGTGAGAATGAAGGATGAATAAAATACAAGTATGGGATGGACAAAATGGTGTATAAAGCTGCCGAGGTAAACTATAAACAACGTGTATATATAAGACATTAAACTCAATAGTTATAAATCAAAACTTCACCAAAGATTGCCTGTTACATAGCGACATCTAACATAAATGAAATTTGTAATCTTTGTAGTGCTATCGCAGCAGACAAAGAAATGGAAATTCAGTGATATTTCCTGTAAAGTATAATACTATTGTGTCCAGTTCGGTACTTACACTCACGTACTATCGTGTATGAATATATGTATTCCAATTCAGTGCATACACTCACGTACTATCTTTCATGAACGGACACTTCTCCTTAGTATGTTCGTTACTCTACTGATTAAATTACTCATCCTCTGACTGGTGACAAGGCGCCCAGCTGACAATATTTCTTTTCTGCTGAAACCTTTATAAATGTTGGCTTTTCTTTAACTTTAAATATTCAATACCTGTACCTACATATTAAATACTTATTTATATCCGTTCCGTTTGCCGAATGCCAAACGTGTGACACCATTGTAACACTTTGGACACGAACTCAGAATACTTTCTGCTATTTACTACTCTGAGAAGGGACAACTTAACAAAGAGGAAGTGCGAAAATGGCCGCCAGAAAACTTCCGCTAGGTTGACTCTCTATCTCTATCTCTATTTACCCCTTAGTATTGCCGACCGTTGGGCACCACTGATATCCTGACAACCAGCTTCCTCCCATTCCATTCTGTTGACTCATATCGGTTTATTATCCAGCTAATATGTGTCCGGTGCATGTTACATTTCTTGAGCTTGCTTTTTATTTTTATGTTTCGTTTTGTTTTAATTTTTACACTGATTTTGTCTCTTATTTTGTGTAATTTATGACACTTGTTTGCCATTTGTTTTGTGTTTATCAACACCAGTCGCACTGTCGTCAGTTATTGGATGTTGTGTTTCTTTGTCTACTTTCTTGGTCTGCCTCTTTGCCTACTTCTTGTTCTTCCCCTTTATCTAACTTTGTCTACTTTGTGGTCTACCTCTTTATCTACCTTTTGGTCTACCTCTTTATCTACTTTTTGGTCTATTTCTTGGTCTACCACTTTATCTACATGTTGGTCTACTTTTTCGTCTACTTCTTGGTCTACCTCTTTATATACTTTTCCGTCTACTTTTTTGTCTACGATTTGGTCTACGTTCTTGGTTTACCTCTTTGTCTACTTTCTTTGTCTACCTCTTTATCTACTTTTTCGTCTACTTCTTGGTCTGCCTCTTTGTCTACTTCTTGGTCTGCCTAATGTGCTCTTTAAACTCTCGTTCCTTTTGAAGGCATTGCCATGAGTGAAAAAACGTTAAGCCTAGTAAGTATAACTTAAATAGCATCAAACTACGGACAAACATTTAAAATGCGTGCACGCACGTACGCACACATTATCATGAAAATGGTGTTTCGTTGTCAATAAATTATAAATTTGTATGTATTAATAAACCTTGATTATTATTTAAATGATGAAGGCAAGGGAATAAAGAAATTTGAGCTTGTGTAGAATATTGTTGTTTATCTTGACACGAGAGGGAAAAATGTATATTTCGAATTAGATGAGTAAATGGTTACAAATGTATATTTCCAGTTGGATGAGTAAATGGTTACAAATGTATATTTCCAGTTGGATGAGTAAATGGTTACAAATGTATATTTCCAGTTGGATGAGTAAATGGTTACAAATGTATATTTCCAGTTGGATGAGTAAATGGTTACAAATGTATATTTCCAGTTGGATGAGTAAATGGTTACAAATGTATATTTCCAGTTGGATGAGTAAATGATTACAAATGTATATTTCCAGTTGGATGAGTAAATGGTTACAAATGTATATTTCCAGTTGGATAAGTAAATAGTTTGCAATGGTGAAAGAGTGAGCAGGCGAGTGTTCCAGCATGGCAGGAGTTAGTGGCGGTCAGCTTTGTTAACTGCTGGGGAGTCTAAGAAGTGTAAAGCATGAAGTGTAAGAAGTGTAAAGCATGACTGGGAAGCAACAATCTCTAACCTTCTTCAAAGGATTACGCTGGTGTGTCTAAACATTGCCCAGCTGGAAACTATTCTCTGTCAAAGATTTCAAGAAGCATGGGGAAAGCTTTGTTATACCTGATTGGCTGATGGACTAGGTGACTAGTTGTTTTGGTGGAATAGCTATGCGGCATTGATTTTTTAAAAGGCTCCGCACACAGTAAGACATTTTTATAAAGCTGTTACGCACACGTTACTATGTGACTGTTTTAAGCCTCCGCACACGGTAAGACATTTTTTATAAGGCTGTTACGCACACGTTACTATGTAACTGTCATAAGCCTCCGCACACGGTAAGACAAATGTCTTAACAAACTTTCCAGGAAAAAATGTCGTAAAATACATTTTCTGCCCTATCCTCACACGGAAAAACAGTCATACAACACTTCCAAGTCACATATACTTAACCCGGCCTTCATACAATTTATAGAAATGTCACGCGATATGATAATGCAAAATGTCTGCTTCCCATAGACGTTACAGAATTTACTGAAAGCAATTGTGAAATAAAAGATGTTTTAGCTGCATTGACTGAAACCTTAACTGCTCAAGAGAAAATAGAAGCAAAGAAATTAATCATTTGGGGTCAGATGGTAGATCTCAAGCATGGATCAGTACGGTACAACCTCTTCCTCTCAATCTGTATCGCTTCTAAGTCCAAATCTGTTGTCTCTTTTCTCGCTTGTAGATTGACCTCCCTTTCGTTTGTTTATTGCCAGTCTTTGCTAGAATCCCATACACATCACGGTGCGCGCTTGCATGCAGAGCCGGACAAAAGTACTTTTAATTTTGTACTTTAGCGTCATCTGATTTGACGTACGCGTCACCTGATTTGACGTACGCGTCACCTGACTTGACGTACGTTTACTAGTGGCTACGACATTCTTAAGTCATTATGATTGTCTTACAAATATAGAACAGTTTCTAAACTGTAATCGCGCGAAATAAGTCTAGGTCGGAAGCGCTTCCCCCAAAATTCAGTCCATCAATCTAAACTGTAAAACAGTCACATAAGACATGTCGTATGGATGTTTTCGTAAGACATTTGTCCGCACACGGTAAGACATGTCTCATACGACAGCCTTGTAAGACAAATGCCGGGGTCTTTAAAAGAATTGAATATTATTTAGGATAATAAATTACACAAATTGGTCAGAAGTAATTAAAATGTTAGAAGTATACAGTGAAGAAACTTAGGGGAAATTCTTATCGCATAGGGCTCCAGTATCCGAACACTAGGCCTGTGTAGGGGTTACAGTCGAATGTCTTGTCGAAGGTTTACGTTGGAGTCAGTCCAACCAATCAACACGACGAGAAGGCTTTCGCTGAGTATGTGCTGTACTGTCAGTGTGTCAAGGTCAGACTGCCTTACTGAGTATGATGGAATATCTCGACCTAAGCCATGACCAGCTAAGTACCGGATTGGAGTGATGAGTTCTTGACTGTTAAAAGCCCTAAGGTTGTCAATTGCACAGAAAAGAGAACAGTCAATAATCAGAAGTGTTAAGAAGATTGTTAATGCTAAGTCACCAACGTGTGATGAAACTGCCTGTGATCAATTCATACATATTTTATTCTTTAATATTAAATTTTAATTTGTTAATTGTTAAATCTCCTATTTCTTTTTTGTGCTTAGAGTTAATGCTTTGTAAATTTCATAGTAGTGTACCATCACATGTAATGTTTAGCATTGTTCTAACATAACGAGCTGTATTGTAGCCTAATTTATTTTACAGTAGATTAGTATATAAAGCTTAAGTGTATCCGAGTAAAAGGCATACATATAGATCGCCCCACGTATCACACACACACACACACACACACACACACACACACACAGATGTGAAAGTGAACTGACGTAGAGCGTTATCAATTAGGTAGCAGAAGACAGGGACCGTACACTCCGGGCTCTGTTGTTTGCCACTAGGTGGCGCATCGCTTCACCAACGCTTCAGCGCCCGCTGCTCGCCCTTTGCGAACTCTGCCGCCGAGAGAAGTAAATCGATCGCGAGAGGTAATACCTTTCAGGTGACCCTTCCCCTTGCAGCTCGTGAATCTTAGCGGAGTTATCGAACATGACCGCAAGGGGCCACAATCTCTGGGAAGAATGTCTGCCTCATCATTGGCCGGAGGTGGATCGTACAGAGATGCTGTCATGGCGGAGTCAGGAGGGAGATAAAGTCATTGGCGGGGTCCATTTTGATTGCATTGCGCAAGCGAAGAAAATCAAAAGGTCCCAGAGGGTGTATTCGGCGGACAGAAGTTGTAGATTTTCCCCATTTTCCTGCCCACGGGAATCATGGAAGAATGACGAACACGATGGGGAAAGATGCGGGGTATTTATTTTTAGACATACTGCCTTTGATTAAATGCAAGCAATACTTGCGAATGTTTACTATTTGAAAAGTTGGTTATGACGTCACAAAAACAATAATAGCGAAGTTCGTTGACAGTTATCCTTAAAATGAACTAGCACATGTAATCTAAAAGAATGCATTTTACACAAGTGAACATTTAAAATAGGCTAGTATCACAGCTAATATTACTGTAAACCATGTGATTACAGAATTCGCCATGTTTTCAAGTTCTGGCTAGAGGAAGCGCGAACAGTATCTCTTGGCGATTATTTCAAGTGACAAAACGTGACAGATACTCAAGTCTATAGATGTCGGAATTTGAAAATAGCGATACATTTTTTATTTTTTGTTTTAATTTGTTTTATTTAGTTTTCTCTCTACGTCACTGAAAAAATGAGGCGTTTTCACTTGCATCACTCCAGCTGTTCACTGTCACACATGGAACCATCCCTAATAGCGTGACACCTGCTAAATTGCTGGCTGTCTATTATGGTCACAAAATCATTGGTTTTAATAGTATTGCATTCGATAAATACAGACGCATATTAAAATATTTTCGCTTGCTCCCAAAATCATTGGTTTTAAGAATACTTCATTCGTTATTAAGGGAGTGGGACTGGTCTTTCCACAAGATGGCTGCCACTAGTTGTGCACCCATTTAACAGAGAGTTCTCTCCCTTAAATAACCTTAAAAACTTTTTTAAACCCCATTTCCATCTATTTATCTGCATATTTTTTCCAGCAGAATTTCTTTTTCGAGAATAGAATAAGGAGATAGAAATAAATCAACAAAATTGCAATAAACATGTTTAGGAGAGTTATTTTCCCTTGAATGTGATCCTAATCTCTTGTCCCTAGTGTTGAATTTCATGGCTGTAATATTTACACTCACTACGGGTGTTTAAAAGCGACGCGTCAGACTTCGCTCTAAGTCTATATGTATTGTACACGATTATAGCAGATACTCTTGTTCGATTATTGTAACAACTAAATATTATATTACAACACAATTCGCATCTTGCGCACATCTATTGTGTTACTATTTATACTAATCTATGCGTCATTAATATCGGATCCTGAACAAATCTATGGTGTAACTATTTATACTGATCTATGCGTCATTAATATCGCTCCTTGAACAAATCTGTAGTGTAACTATTTATACTAATCTATGCGTCATTAATATAGGATCTTGAACAAATCTGTAATGTAACTATTTATACTAATCTATGCGTCATTAATATCGGACCTTGAACAAATCTGTAGTGTAACTATTTATACTAATCTATGCGTCATTAATATCGGATCTTGAACAAATGTATGAATATAATATTTATACGTCATTAATATCGGATCTTGAGCAAGTCTATGGTGTAAATATTTATACTAACACATGCGTCATTAATATCGGATCTTGAGCAAGTCTATGGTGTTTTGACATATATTCATCTATGTGCCAACAATATGCATATGGCGCGTTCTTGTGGTGTCCATATATGTATTCATTTGTGTATTAGAAACATTGCATCTTGTGCATTGCCTTTGCGTCAATAATGTTACATCTTGTGAATATCTTTGTGTCAATAACACAGCAATCCGCCTACCTGTCAATAATGCTGCAACTTATGGTAACTAAGTACACATGTCAATTTCTAGCACTGCCTCTTCCCTATCGTTGTTCAAACTAACCAACTTTTAAATTTATTTCTTTCTCTTTTGAAAATGCAATTACATGCTATATATTGTCATTTTTTTGCGTTCAAGTAGTTTGTGAAAGAACATAATTGTGAATTTGTGTAATTACAGTGAAGTGCTTCGAGCTTTTATAAGATTATTAATCCTTCATTATTACTATACTTTGTGGTTTATTGTAGCTGTATCAATAATGTTGCATCTTTTAGTGTTTATGTATCACATACACACAAAGTGTCTTGTCTGTGTCTAGGAGTCATTAATATTATCTCTTGTCTTTGTGAAAAGAATGAATTTTATTTTGTCTCCTTTATTTTTTATGTCGGCCCTTTCTACGTGTTTCACTGAATTCGTCATCTCATTTATGTGCATCAGTAATCCGCGTCTAGTCTATAATGGTCTTTAACCAACCCCCTACCCTACCCCCCCCCGCCCCCCCCCCCCCCCCCCCCCGCAGGATGTAGATCCGTTGTAGTCTGCTGTTTTTGTTTGCTCGCTGAAGACTTTTGATACGTCTTTTAGAGCATAAGACTGTTCGGCAGCGTGCGTATAGTAGACGAGTGTGCGTTCGTCCTCAGGGTCCTACCAGCTTAGGGACGTTAAATATCGCGAAGACGACCAAGTTTGTCAAATGGTGAGCCCTAAATAGCGATCGTCGTACAGAAGGCCTGACGTGGGCACTTAAAGTATTAAATACGTCATAGACGACTAGACGTGGCCAATGACGCGCTGTATGTCGGGAACTGTGGCGATGCTTGACGCACAAGCTTGATTTACATGCCCAGGGAGTCTCCTCCTTATTAAGAACAGGAAGAGCCGTCTGAGGCCTTATTGCTTCTGCCATTGTCGGTATATTGAGAGGTTAACACTTTCTATCCTGGTGCGCGATAGCTATTAGGTGTTCTGTTTAGAAAGGGTTAAGTTACTTGTTTTCTTTTCATGCTTTATTTTTGATTGTTTTTTTCTTTTCCTATTACCGCCACCCTCCTTGGACATGTTTCTATTTGCATTTAGATTTCTGTATATATCTTGTGTTTACGATCTAGATGGGGAACTTTCACCAGTAGGTGGTGGGAGATTGGCTATCATGCATATTTAACGAGGTTTTTTTCCAGAGGTGGAGAGAGAGATTTTGGCTATTCTGCATATTTAGCGAGATTATTTTTTTCTTAGAGGCGGGAAGAGATCTTGGCTATCGTGCATATTTAGCGAGTTGGTTATTTACGCGAATTTTGTGTTTGATGTCGGAATCTGGTTGACAAGAAATGAGCCTCTTTAGCAAACAAATCAATCGCATTACAGTAATTTCCAACATGGCACTACATGGCCACAGGAATGTGTGTGTGTGTGTGTGTGTGTGTGTGTGTGTGTGTGAGAGAGAGAGAGAGAGAGAGAGAGTATATGAAGAGATCAACATTACAGAGCATTCCACGAAGTCGTTTTATTTTCGCCATCAAATCTTCTGATGTCTTAAGACCGTCGTTCAGTTTCTATTATTACTTCAAATAGATGTCCTCGGATCACCTATCAATTTTATGAGACCTGGATAGAATATCCATTTTTCAATGCTTTAAGCTAATTTCTTTCATTTTGTTCAAAACGTAATAACTGGTAGACTTAGTACAAAATATTTCTAACGCCATTATTTTTTTTTTTAATAAAACACAGATGAGAAAACAGTATAGGACACTTAAATACGGCCTTACCCAGGAGCAACAGACAAGTATTGATGTTTTAGTATGGCCTTCCACCGTTATCGACATAGCTTGCTAAAAATAAATATCTTGATTCACCAAGACTCACATTCCAAACAAACACAAAACCTTCGCGCTATGTAAGAAAAAAACCCTAGGAACATTATTACGGATCTGACTATAATACTTTTTAAAATAATTCTTTTCCTTTGGAGCAAACTTTAACAGATGGAATCTTCGTACATTTGAAAGCAAAGAGCGATTTTCAGAACAAATTCGTTTTTTTAGTTTAAAGTTATAACTTTTCAAAGATACATAGACTAAACAACAGGGAGCGATTTTTGACGACTACAAGGAATATGAGCGTTTTATTTTAAAATAATATTCCACTAGTATTTACTTTTACTTTTCAAAGATAGCTAACATTTTTCGAAATAATATTTTAAGTCAGTAATCACGATTTTAAGATTAATATAAAAGTAATATATCACCCAAACTTGTAAGAAATCAAACGGCTTTCATACATTAAGTCGCAGTAAACGGAAAAAACATACACATTCTTGAAAAAGAAATTTAATCCTGGTAATGGACGACTAATGAACACAATTTTTTTTTTGTCTCAAAGTCTAGAAATCGCAGATCGTGTAGATAGGAGATGAAAAGAGAGTAGCTCTCATGAAACTTAATCTGGGGTCTTGGCATCTACAGCACCAAGCTTGAGTCAGACATTGAAATCAATTTCTACAGTTGGCTCATTTTTTTTAAGTCCGAAAGAAATATTTCACTCCATTTTATCAGCAAGTTTCCAGGTAGACGAAAAGTAGTGCTTCTCCCATCAAGAATTTTTGTGAAGCAAGACTTAGAAACCACCGATGGTGTTACATAATGAGCTGCTTGGAATTACTAAACACTTTAAGCATACTCAGAGTAAAGAGCACAGTTCACCAGGAAGGCAAAAACATGTTCACGAATAATATGCATGTATGAAGAACAATTTCAGTTTTTATTGTTACAATCTTTAATGACTATGAAGTTTTGCGGCTATTTAGCTGTATGCACTTGAAAGAAAATCTTTTGTTCTGACGTCTTGTATGTGCACAAATGCTAGAAATAGCACTAATTCTCACTGACTTTAAGCTTTCGATATTAGTTTTGTAAGTAACCTACTTTAAGAGTTTAAGTGTTTATAGTATTATAGTATTAAAAACGTTACTTGTAACATGTTTTATTTGCTTATGTGTACCGAAAACACTATTTGTGACCTGTTTTATTTGCTTACGTGTTTATTGTACTGAAAACGTTACTTGTGACCTGTTTCATTTGCTTACGTGTTTATTGTACTGAAAACGTTACTTGTGACCTGTTTTATTTGCTTACGTGTTTATTGTACTGAAAACGTTACTTGTGACCTGTTTCATTTGCTTACGTGTTTATTGTACTGAAAACGTTACTTGTGACCTATTTCATTTGCTTACGTGTTTATTGTACTGAGTACACAAGTATTCTAGTACTCCAGTTTGGGCTGTATTCCAGAATTTTACAGGCAATACTACTGCATTCTAGTCGGAGGCGTTAGCGAGCGAGAGTATATAAGAAAGGAAAGATGACGTCACCTGATAGTGGTCAGTATCCCCGCCTGTCACAACAACAACACTTCACCTGCTTTGCATACTGATACGTTTTCAGACTTACATTACCAGCGCCACACAAGTTCTATACAGCTAGGAAAAACGTTTTGCCTTTAATTTACGAGATATTCAAAGACAGAAGTTGATTCTTTTTTTAAAATAAAAATTGTTCTGTAGCCAGTAGCCGGATAGATGAAACCAAACTCCCCTATTTTGATAAGGCTATAAGTTAAAACCTTTTTTTTTTTTTATAAGACATGTTCTATATGTTTTCTGGACGAATCTGGGTGCGGTTAGACCGTTAGAGTGTTGTGAAAGCAAGGGCGGAAAGGTCAGAGGTCAGGTAAGCATGG